>NCSK02000254.1:0-42603 GCA_002276475.2 Chlorociboria aeruginascens | reverse complement strand
CAACTATTGTTGTTGCAGGGAGGAGAAAGTCAGAAGGAAATACAAAAAGGATTTTCATTATTTTCGAGCATTACGACGTATTGTTGTTCCCGGGCCCCCGTACCGGACAGTGCATTTCTGCAGGCGCTGTCTGATTCGCTGTCGGCCAGCCACGCCCTCTGATTGATGCCCCCACCTCGCTCCCCTCCACGCCGGCCCTCACGCTCGCCCGCTGCCAGCCGCGCGAGGGTCCAGAGTCCAGACCCGAGCCCAGGCGGGGGGTGGGCTCGTTGATAGCCACGCGCCCCTGGCCTGCTCCTCCGACGACTGGCCGCCGGTGATCCCTGCGTGCGCTAGCTGGCTGAGCCATCCCATGTTGGGCCATCGACACCACCAATGACAGCGACGAGCCCCCGACGCCGCGTGCCGGGCTCAAATGAGCAAATGAGATGATGTAAGGGTACAAGGTAGCGGGCTCAACGTCCTGGCGGAGGTGCAACCAGCACCACCAGACACGCAGGATCGGACAGCCCAGGAGGCTTGTGTCGGGGTTCACGCTTTCGTCATGATGGGCGGTGGGAAGGCGAGGCAAGGCAGTGAGATGGGGCAAGGACGGGCAGGCGCGGGTGGTCCTCCAGTCGCGAGGAGGGGAGGGATCATGGAACGTCTCTGCTTTTTCTCTCTTCTCCCATCTCGTGGTGGAGCGTGTTGGAGCGCGTGGGAGCGATAATCAGGAATACCAGGAATACCAGGAATACCGCCTCCCAAGACGGTAGGTCGCTCATGGTTGGGGGGAGGGGGTTGTTGGGCCAGTCAGGCGTGACTTTTCCGCTACGCCTGCTTTAGAGCGGCGAGGGTGCTCAGTAGCTCTCTGCTTTGTGGGCGAGGCGCGGTAGGTCGGGCTGGGTGGGGACGGGGATGGGACTGGGACATGCTGGGACATGCTGGGACATGCACGACGCCCCCAGCGAATGACACGGCCTGTTTGCGTCGGCAAGGCTTTGATACAGTACAGCACTGTACACCTGGTACAGGAAGAATAATCACGCAGACCGCGCAGCCTGCTCAGTGCGCTGCTCGCCAGCATATGGAGGTGGAAATGGGTGTTGCGGATTCAGGAGCCCGGCCGGATTGGATGTCACGCTGAGGAATGGAATGACACCGAGGAAATGGCGCTAGGGCGGGAAAGAAGGGACGGAGGAGAAGGGGAGGGGGAAGGATAAGGGGCCAGGAGATGGATATGGAGATGGAGATGGATAAGCGTGGCCTGGAGAGTGATATGATATTGATACCCTCCCCGACATGTGGTTATTGTTACTGCGGGACCGCGTTCTTTCACTCACCCCTACCGTACCCTTAGTCCGCCTCCTCCTCATTCCTGGCTTTACTAAGCGGCTTTCGGGAAGAGATGTGACCTTCAGATTTGGTGTTTCTGGCTCGACTGGGTTCGTAACTTCGTACGCGCTGCTGCCAAGAAGAGAGAGCGGGAGTCACTTTGGTGTGAGAGCATCATCCATACACCAGAGGTAGTAGGTAGGAGGTAGGTACGACGACTACTGTACTGCTTCTTCACCTCAACTGTCCGAAACCCCGCTGCTGCATCCCCCGATAGTGGCCGTCAGCATACGCTTTGATTAGTCCATATCAGGTGGGATGTCTGGGTCCGCCAAGGGTTGGTTTGGTGAGAGGGAGAGGGGTTCGCCCTTGGTTCCCGTCCAAGGGTAATAACACGATGGTAGTAAGGAGCATAAGAATAGAAACCTCTCGGTGAAGGACCGCTAGCCTCACACATACTTTCCTCATGCTGCGCTGATTGCTGATGCTGATGCGCGGACGTGGATCGCTGATGTGGATAGATTCTGCCGTTGGACCTTCCATTAATTAATTACCTATGTGTTCATACGCGGGCCACTTTCAAGCCCGGTGTCAATCCAAAACAAATAAATGTGAATAAAATAAATAAATGAATAAATAAATAATAAACAAATCATCCCTGATTTGGGCTGGTAAGCAGCACCTCGTAACAGGAAGATGAGTAGGAGGAGGAAGGAGTAGGAGGTACACCTTTTCTCCGGAATCCGTACAGATCAGGCTGATCCAAATTACGGGCTCCGCAAATGAAATAAATGAATGGAGCGCGAGGTTGGTACGATTTGGGAACACTACTTTTAAAAAAAAAAAATGAAACAAAGATGGTGGCGCTGATTTGGTCTGTGAAATATTGACTTCATCCAAACTATATTACGAAGGTAGGTGGTGGGCTGCGCTTCGAGAGCTGGTGCTGGTGCTGGTGCTGGTGCTGGTGCCCTTGATTTGGTTTGGGCAGCCCGCGATCAAGGAGGGAGAAGGTGGTTCATTATTGGGTCCCCAAAAATGTCGCCGACTAGCTATAATAGCTACATATCTACCCATCATATCTTACCGAATATTGTGAGACTCAATCCTGCGATCCAGAAATGGGTTGTGGGTTGTGGGTTGTGCTTTCTTGACCATACCATAGTTAGGGGGTTGGAACTAAGGGAGACGTATTGTAGTACCGTAGTAGTATGTGGTATGTAGTATGTAGTATTTGGTATTTAGTATGTAGTATGTAGTAGTAGTAATAATAGTTAGAACTTCAGGAGTTGCAACACGGCAATCCTTCCTCCCAAGGTTTACAAACGGCCATGGTGAGCGACACGGTATCTCGGATATCCCATACCCTACCCTACCTGCTCCTATATTGTACTTTTCGTGATACAGGTCATATGCCGTCCCCTAGACGTATGATTGATAAGAGGGTCAGTGTCATCTGTAAAGCCCAACGAGAAATCATTGGTTTCGAGGGAGATAATGCCTGGTCCTGGTGCGAAAATATAATCTACTGTACTGTCTCTGCGCTTGTTTCGTTGATTTGATGCAGATGAGGGCGGGGCGCAGACAGGAAAAACAACCGATTGATCTTCCATGCACCCAGAACATCCCCCTCCTAAAGTTCTAGAGGACCGGTCGGTAGACTGAGTCAGAGGAGGTTCCAGCGACTTTCCGTTGAGCTGATTTGTCCAACGATGCCACGATGCAGTCTGCCATTCAATGCTTTCGGTGCTCCGCGGCCGCCTCATTACGACGCCCGTGTTGCAAATCATCATGATGACCTGTTCCCATCAAGGCATGCGTCCGTGAGGGCTCCTGGAAACGAATCGCAGATCGGATGCTCGACCACCGGCCACCAGCTCTCAAACAGACAGGCTCATGCGACCTCTCCCTTCAGCTGGAGCCCTCTGGCCAAGTTCAGGGGCTGGTGAGGAGGCTCAGGTTTGGCCTACGGTTCCGCAGTAATGCATCATAATACCAAATTGTCCTTTTGACGACCACCCTTCCGTATCCGATTGATGCACCTGGTGTCACAACACACCTTCATTCTGGGGACAGATTCAAGCGGTCGTATGCCCTCAGAATCAGGGGCTACCTTATGAATAATGAATACGATTCTCATCACAGGTGTGACTCCCTTTGCGGCTTGATTAACTGCAGGTTAAAGTGGAGGCAAGTCTCCGGCAGCGTCACCCCCTCCTGAAGAGAGTTTCTCATCATCATCATCAAGAGAACAAGAGCTCGGCGTTCGGGGCTTGAAGAGGCAAGAAGAGAGGCCCAGAATTGCGAAGATGCAGAAGGTGACGAGCCACAACAAACGCCGGCTGACTAGCGCCAAGTGATGACCTTGGTGATAACGGATATACCGTAACAAGTGCGTTCTTGTAGCTTGTTGGTGGCAAGGAATTTCTGCACCCACTTCCGGGAATCTAAAATTAATTAATTATGGTTGGGTTGACTGATTTGATAATCATGATGATATTGTTGTGGCACTCCCCCCCACCCTGCGCTCGGCCTCGTTGGGCCTGCCAAAGGTGAGTGGAGTGGGATTTGGATTTCGATAAGAATAGATGATGATACAATGTGATGAGCTCACGTGTTGGTGTGGGTTTTTGATACAGACACTTTCGAACTGCAAGGCTACAGTTAAAGGCGGTGAGGCATAAACGACCCAGTCGTGTCACGAGAAGAGAGAGGCTTGCGCTATACGGAATAGAACTCGTACTCGTACCACCACCTCCAACCTCCAACCTCCATCCACCATTCAGAGTGGTCCTGGTTGGGATTTCTGTCATCGGCTTCGCACTCCGTGCTCCAGAGAGAACGTTGGTTATAGCCGTATTCTTATCCGAGACTTCCTTTTCCTTTTCCTTTTCCTTTCTTTCCCTTTCCTTTCTTGTGTTAGGATGCGGATCTTCGTGGCTGTACCTTCGTACAAGACAACGTAAGGAGATTCGGTGGTAGTGAAGCGTGAAGCGTGAAGCGTGAAGCGTGAAGTAGATTGTCAGCCGTCCGTCGCATGCATCCTTGATTCCACCCATGGCTCTGGTAGTTCATGGAGCTTTCCTTTCCCACCCCAGATTCAAAAGACAAAGGCGGCGAGGAATCGGTCGATCGGCTGAAGGTCCAGTATGGTAATTGATTGATTGACTCTCAATTCTCACATCCATCGTTGGTTACACGACTATAATGTTGCCCCTCACCCCTCACCCCTCCCCGAGGCTGACCACTTTATGGTTGTTGAAACGTTCTGACATGACCAAATCATTTTCTTCATATGCAAACTTGCCAGGCCAACAGGCCTTGTAGCTCATAAACAAATCCTCTCCACGATAGGAAGATGCCTGCTCGGTCACGTACTCCCTGTCATTGCATCTATCGAAATGCAAATACCCGCTTCAAGTTCCTACATATCCAGCTTGGACTCTCCTAGGAATAGTACCTACTCGGTGAAATCCAGTATGCTGGCGGCTTGGACCCTACCTAGGTACTCATTGAACGGAAGACACGACCTATCGTTTGGAAGCCACCCACACTTGGTTTGATTCAACCCTTGATCGGGCGTAGAAGTTTCAGACCATTTGAGACAACACTTTCAAAGGATTGAGCAATATCGAATCGATCCTTTGAACGAATACATTGGAGCCCCTTTCTTTTCCAAATCATGAGCTTGTGGTTCATACGAGCTTAGACAACGTTAGCAAATCATCTTGGGAACTTGGGATTTGCATTGCGCTTCAAACTTGAAGGCTGGGTCGAGGTGGTCAGAAATGTGACGGACACGAGTATGCATGTTGCTGCAGCCGGTCTTTTGCACGTGTAGTAAAAGACAACCAAAAATCCACAGCCTTCTTTGAGTGTTGTTGAAAATATAATCACGTGGGTAGATGTAACACGTGATCCGTTTCACCGACAACGCGACAGGGAATCCCTTAGCGCCAGGGGATTGAATACGGATACGAAACAACCAAGTGCAATCCCTTTCCTGGAAGGAATCAACGTCGTCGTCACTCCAACCCACAATCCCGTTTGCAGGGCCTCACAATCGTTACCTCCTCACTATCTATAGTCGCTGTCTGTTTGATGTTTGAAAATTCACTCCCATCCTTAATCCAAGCTCCACCACCTTAGCTACGAACACGAGTCTCCTAAAACATCACACCACCCCAAACATATATACAAACATCTATAAAAATACAAGTGGGGGGTATCAACAAAGGCCATAATGGGATTCGGGGACTTTGAATCGATCTGCTCGCAGGCAGCAGTGCCGATATGTGCAGTTGTAGGGAAAATCTCGACAATAGCTGGGTCCCATGGCATCGAAGCAGATTGTTATGCGCGCAACATCGAGTTAGCAAACACGATTATTTTCCAAGGCGCCTCATCGTTCATGAACATCGCGGCATTAGGGATGGCGGTCATCATGATTCTGCATGTGCGGAGTAAATTCACAGCCGTCGGTATGCTTTCCCTTCCAAAACTTATAAAACTTGGATATTGATATCTGTGTTTCTTAAAATAGGCCGCAAAGAAATTACCATGTTTTTCGCTCTCTATATGCTGCTCTCCTTCTTTTCGCTCATTCTCGATGCTGGTGTAATACCGATTGGAAACGGAGCATATCCTTATTTCGTCGCTGTTCAAAACGGACTCACTTCTGCGCTCACAGCCTGTCTCCTTGTAAACGGTTTCGTGGGCTTTCAACTCTATGAGGATGGAACGAGAACTTCGCTATGGCTTATGCGGGCCATAAGCTTTGTTATGTTCATTATCACATTCTTGGTATCTTTAGCTACATTTAAAAGTTGGGCCGGTTTAGGTCCCACAAACACAGTCGGGCTTTTCGTCGTTCTATACTTGGTTTCTGCAATTGAGTTAGCTATCTATGTTATTATGCAAGTAATCCTCGTAGTGAACACGCTTCAGGATCGCTGGCCGTTAGGGGATATCGCTTTCGGGGTATTCTTTTTCATTATTGGTCAAGTCATCCTCTATGTTTTCAACACGGATATCTGTAATGCTGTTCAACATTACTTGGATGGATTATTCTTTGCTACAATTTGCAACCTTTTAGCTGTTATGATGGTCTACAAGGTTAGTTTCCCCGTTCATATTCGAGAGTACAAAACTAACTGGTTTAGTACTGGGATTCCATTACCAGAGAGGATCTCGAATTCTCCGTTGGAACCAAAACAAATAACTGGGAAGTCAAAGAGCTTCTCCCAGATGAAGATCGCCGAACCACTATCTATCAAGATACCGAATACTCAAATAACATGTACAACCAGGAGCGTGCTCGAAACTCGAATTATGGCGGTTTCAACTACTAGCATGAAATCTTGGGGGGACAGCAGCTAAATTCTGAATTTTAGATATTTAAGATTGCTTGCATAGCGTGGGTTTGAAAATGTCGAATGGCGTATGAGCAGGTTTCAATTTCGTTGTATATAATTTCAGGAGCTGGAGATGGATAAGTTCATAGGGCAGGGCGTTAGACGGTCGACATAGCCTGTATGTAGAATAATTCTTGCTTTCACTAATAATTTGAGAAGGCAGTCTACAAACTTTTTGATCTCTATACAACGTAGGAAAACCTCTAAAGCACTTCTTTTAAGTCTAGAGAGCAATACATCCATCCTCTAATGGTTAATCTATCCTCGCAAAAGGGTCTCACAATCTCGCCCTGAAATCACCCTTCCACCCTGTCTCTGCAGCAATCAACTCCGCCGCCCTCTCCCCAATCGCCAAAACCGTCAGCATGGGATTAATAGTCGTCATGGTGGGGAAAACACCGGCATCCGCAATCCTCACGCCCTTCAGACCCTTGATCCTCAACTCCGGATCCACGACTGCCATCTCATCACTCACGCTCCCCATCTTGGTCGTGCGGCCGGATGGTAGACGGTATGTGCCACCCTGCGTCCATACTCGCTGAGCTCCTCGTCGGTCTGGATCTTCGGCCCGGGGGCTACTTCTCTCTTCAGCCAGTCCCTGAACGGCGCTTGCTGGGCGATCTTCCTCGCGGCTCTCAGCCCTGCGACGATAGTCGCGGCGTCGTAGCCGCCGGCGTCAGTGAAGTAGCGGAAATCCAGCGACGGCTTCACGCTCGGGTCCGCCGAGCTGAGGAAGATGCGCCCGCGCGACCGCGGGCGTGGGATATTGGGCGTCATGCAGAAGGCGTGGAGAGGGGCGTCGTAGCCCAGACGGACGGTGTTGAGAGCGAATGGGATCTGGTAGCAGTGCATCATTATGTCGGCTATGGTTCCGTCGGGTAGTGCTTGGGGGTTGAGTGCTGAATCGGTGTTGGCCGTTGCGGCATCCTTGGGCTCTCGCCGGAGGAAGATTCCTGCGTCGCTGTCCATCGTCGTTTGTGGTGGGATCGGGGCATTGAGTTCCCACATTATGATGCTCTCTGGATGGTCGATGAGATTTTCTCCGACGCCGGGCAGGTCGTGGATCACGGGGATTGAGAGATCTGAGAGTTGTTTCGAGGGCCCAATGCCGGAGAGGAGTAGGAGGCGGCAGGTATCGACAGCTCCTGCACAGAGGATCGTCTCGATCTTGGGAGAGACGGTGAGTTTGGTGCCGGATTTGAGGGTTATGTTTACGCTTTTGACTGTCTTGGATGAGACGTTGATTTTGCTGACCCACGCACTGGTGAGGATAGTGAGGTTCGGACGTTTCTCCTCTCCTCGAAGAATGGGATGGATGTAAGCTACTGATGCAGAGCTCCGACGTCCATCATCCGGATTGTAGGCAACGGAGAAGAACCCTACTCCCTGTTGGAGACTTCCGGTCTCTCTGATCTCCTGGTTGAAATCTTTGATAATGGGGATATCCATAGCTGTTGAGCAAGATTGGATCCAATCCTTGCAAACTTGGTTCCGGTGACGGGAATGGACGGGTTGGATCTGGTTGCGCAGGTTGTCAATGAGTCGAGTCATTGTTTTGAAACCCCAGCCTGTGCATCCTAAACTCTCCCATACTTGGGAATCATACTCAAATGGCCGGAATGAGATCAGCGTGTTGTGAGATGAACATCCACCAAGAACTTTGGCTCTCGAGTGCCTGATGTATGAATTGCCTATTCACATCAATATATGTTCACTCTCAGTCGTAGATACACTCACCATTCGGTTGTTCTGTAGTAACATAACCATAATCCAGTTCTCCACCTAGTAATGCCAACCAGTCCTTGAGTTTCAAAACTCGATCATCATTGAAATCACTAGGACCAGCCTCGATCATGAGAATCTTCTTATGTGGTAAGTATTCGGATAACCTGCTCGCAATAACACAGCCCGCGGTCCCCCCACCAACAATAACATAGTCAAAGTCCTTGACCTGGGAGGATGAGATGACTTCGGTGGTCATATTTGGTTATTACGCAGGAGATCCCCGAGGGTTCCGTATTGCAATATAAAAGTAGCTGGTGTAGGTCTGAAGAAAGCCACTTGATATTTGCAAAGTGCGACTCCGGTTACTTCATAGAGAAGTAATAAGGAGAGTGAGATATATCTGAAGAGGCGGTATGCATCCAGAAGGGGAATGGAGATATATGTTCTGAGGGCTCGGGGAAGAGGGAGATTAAGAAACAAGAGAGGAGAAGAGAAGGGATGACGATAAGAAATTTATGTGGAGAAGTACTGTACTCTCTTACTTATTATATTTCTTCGGACTGTGTAACCTTTTTTAACCTTTTCTTAAGAGCATTTTTTTTTAATTATTAGTCACGATCCGCTCGAAGAGATGGATGCCGGTCTGTCGAATGGGAATGGAGTATTCTTTAGCCGAGCCATAGCCTCTTCCCCATAAGGCTTCACCGCGTCTTAGCTGAAGGCCGGGCAAAGTACTAGGGCTAGGGCATGTTTTAATAATTTTATTCATTTATTTATGCAATTGAAAGTATACAAAGAATTGAAAATTATTATAGTTTTATAATACAATCATGGTAATATATCTTCTTTTTATAAATCAACCATTTTATTGCATTAATAGTATATATATCTTCTAAAAAGAGTTATTAAAAACGGTATGTGCCCTGCCCTCAGCCAAGATCCGGTGGAGTAATTACTGCAGAAATCTAACAGATCAAGATAGAAAGTGTCGAATAACTTTCTCCCAACAGAGAATTTTTTAGCTTCCTTGCTTGATAACGGATAACGGCCTGAAATATCTCCTCTCGATATCCTTGATCTTCAAGCATCATCTCGATTCGAGTTGCCCCTCCCCCACTATTTTCTCTACCTAATTGCTTCAAGACTACACTGCAGGTCCTGGTGGACCAAGAAGGGATCATTAGGAAGAATTGAGACCTTGCGGTATCGAGACAAGATGGTGCCATCATATCCAATACAACAGCTTTACTATGATGGCAAACCCCAGTCTGCAACATCAGGAGAAACCTTCAAGGCCATCGACCCCTCTACCTCAAAACCAATTGCAGAAGTACAAAAAGCCTCACACTCCGATATCGACTCTGCCATTACCTCTGCACGGAAGGCCTTCCCAGACTGGTCACAAACACCACCAATTGTCCGCTCCCGCATCCTGCTGAAAGCTGTCGAATTACTCCGATCTCAAAATGACGAGATTGCAAAGGTCGAGACTCACGATACTGGCAAACCTTTCTCGGAGACGAGCACAGTAGATGTGGTTACGGGTGCCGATGTTTTGGAATACTTTGCGAATCTGGTCGCGAGTGGAGGACTGAATGGAGAGACAACACAATTGAGACGAGATGCATGGATTTATACAAAGAAGGAGGCCCTTGGTGTATGTGCTGGCATTGGAGCCTGGAATTATCCAATTCAGATTGCGCTTTGGAAATCTGCACCTTGTCTTGCTGCTGGGAATTGCATGGTTTATAAACCCTCTGAAGTAACACCACTCCATGGACAAATCCTGGCACAGATTTATAAAGAGGCTGGAGTACCGCCAGGTGTCTTCAATATTATACATGGGGATGGGCCGGTTGGAGCATATCTCACAGCTCATTCTGGAATTGCGAAAGTAAGCTTCACCGGGCAAGTCTCGACTGGGCAGAAGGTAGCAGCGGCTGCTGCAGGAGGGATGAAATATGTCACCATGGAATTGGGAGGCAAAAGTCCTCTAATAATTCTTCCAGATACAGATATCGAGAATGCGGTCGATGGAGCTATGATGGCCAACTTCTTCAGCACGGGTCAAGTATGCACAAATGGAACTCGAGTATTTGTTCATCGAAGCATGAAACTAGCCTTCGAGAAGCGATTACTAGAGAAGATGAGTTATATCCGACCACTCGAGCCCATGGACCCCAATAGCAATTTTGGACCTCTGGTTTCAGAAATTCATTACAAGAAAGTTCGAAATTATATCAAACACGGTATGGAGACCGACAAGGCCAAAGTCATTTATGGAGGGGAGTCGAGACCCGCCAATCTCCCTTCGGGCTACGAACACGGCTTCTGGGTTCGACCAACAGTCTTTACAGATTGTACGGACAGAATGAAAATCACCACGGAAGAAATCTTTGGCCCTGTTCTCTGCATTCTTACATATGACACTATAGACGAAGTTATATCGCGAGCCAACAACACCAAACTAGGACTAGCAGCAGGAGTATTTGGAAAGGATGTGAGCAGATGTCACGAAGTGATAGGGAAGTTAGAAGCCGGAATTACATGGGTTAATACGTGGGGAGAGAGTCCTGCTGAGATGAGTGTAGGTGGATGGAAGATGAGTGGTGTTGGGGTGGAGAATGGGAGGAGGGGACTGAATGCATGGATTAGAGAGAAGAGCACGCTCGTCGAGGGGAGCGGTGTCGTGGGGACTGTATTTTCGAAATTATAAAATAGCATGGGTAAGGATAAATGATATATACCATAGGAAAACGGGGATTATAGAGCATGTGAGTCAGTTAAAAGTTACGACTTCAGCAAGTGTGTTATTTTTAAGTCCCCTAATCCAATTCTCAAGAAATTATATATTGTAGATACATACTTCTGCATTAACCCAGTAGGTTACATTCCTTAACTTTCTCCTTCAATACAGTCCCGTCCCTTTATTTCAATACTTCACCTGGATATCAGAATCCTCATTTTTTTATCGACATCATCTTTGCACTTTTCTTCTTGATATATGCAATAAACTCACTTTAAAACTCCTTTCGTTCTCCATCTAACCGCAATTTCCTTCCTACTACATTTCCCCTCATTATTTGACATCTACTACTCCACGATTGCAGAAGGCTCGATTTGCATCAGCAAGAGAAATCTAGGCCTCTGCTAAACCGCAAGCACGGTTTTCAGGATATGGTCGTCCAATTAATTGAAGTTCTCTTGGTAGTTAATTAAGTGGTGTTTGTAAGTCTTTGTGGTAAAGAACCTCGATGAGACTAATATTATTATACATTGAAACCATTTTCTTACTTTTCCTCGATTCTTATATTTTTCAGACCTCCTAATCAACCACCTAACCTCTATACCCCCACGCTCCTCTAGCCCCGTTATCCAACATTTCATATTATATATTTTCCTCGTACCTCTCTTATGGAATTCCTCAAAATGTGTGTTGCAATTCATAAGTCCATAATAATTATTTGTCCACAGAATATAATACGTATGGCTTTTATTGCCCTTCTTTTTTGCATTTTCCAATTTGAAAGGCAAACTTCGCCTTCGTACTTTGTTGATTTAGGAGAGATATCTCGCTGGGTATTCTTCGTGGCAAGTTTGCAGTAGCTTGCAATGATTTCTGAACTTTGAGGCGTTTTTAACAGACAGGCTCTTCCGAGCACCTTGTCCATCTCATTATTTGGAACATCAATACTCCATAGTTCTAACCCTATCCTATAAGATAGCGTTCACCCTCGCGAGTAAGTCTGCACACATGTCATGAGGTAAGATTTGGAGGATAAAAAGGAGGTAGTTGGATACCGCCATCGCGGAAGAGGTAGGGCTCGTTCCTCGACCCATGACCAACAACTCAGTGGTATTTGCTTAGTTCTTTGTAGAGCACAACTTTCATACCCTACCTAAGTGCGCAGATAAAATGTGGCATGTCTATATTACCGTGTTTGAGAAGTTAATCCCTTGTTATAACCATAATGGCAGAAACATTTGTTGGTGAACCCGAAACTGTCGCCTTGGAGCGTGAAGGACAAAAATTCCGATATTGTCTTGAGTTTGTACCCTCTATGATGCTATAGGCTCCGTCGAAAGAAATGCAATCCGGGATAATGCCTCTACCAAAGATCCCGTCAAAATTGACATTTCCAAGGCATATGATACGATGTGTCATCTTCAATATTAAATGAGGCTTGAGAGCCTATGGAGACCGAACATAGGACTTTACTACAGACGCGTTAGCGGGTGAGGCCTACCGCCCATTATGAACGGCGTTACCCTCTTGCCACCTTTATTACGGCCCGATAGTCTCTTCCTGCTTGGCGCGGTGTGTAGCTGATATACGAGAATCGTATAGTACATATAGTAAACCCAGTTTAGAACCCAACCATGCCTGTTATAGCAGTATCACTTCAGTTAATAATCTTAGGATATTCCCCCCTTCTCCATCAATAGCTCCTGTCTACTTTCATTCTGTGGGCTGCCAAAAACATTTGATAAAGCACCATCGTCATGAAGAAAGTACTCGATAAGGCCCTCTTAACAGTCACCAAATCGACGAAAAGTTCCATTATAAATGCTGGCCGGGCCTGACTGCATTTCCTAAGCCCGTCCAATTACACAGGCTCAATACAGCTATCGTTTGTGTCTCTGGCTTTATATGAAAAAGGAAGCTAGAGCGCATTGCTCAGAATCGACCAGAGTATCCAAAAGTGCTGTCAATAAGTTTCGAAACACTCATTCGGTCAATCAAATTATTCATGATCTTGAAAAGACCAGTGTTTTTCAAAGTGCCTCCTTTATTCTTCTGTATCAGCGCCTTCTACTAGTTTTCTCTTATTAAAATTCGCCCTCTCTTGCGCGTTCTCAAACTCCCCTTTCACCACTAAGCCGTCGATGTTAACCCCAATATAGTCGTGCATTTACTACATCTCCTTGTCAATCTCCTCCTGTTTAGCATTCCCGTTAGAATAATTCTCAATTTCGGCAGGAGAATAGCAAACCGAGGGACCATCACCCGAAGCAGCAATATAAGACCACTGCGCCATGGTTTTGATGAACTGGGCCTTTGGGGGGGGGTGGGGGGGGTGATATATTACCCCTTCCCCATGGCTGATCAGCAATATAATAAAGCTAATTCTTTAAAATAGCCCTTTGCGAGCTTCTTGTTAAAATCCAGGTCGGTTCGAGGGAGTCCAACAGTTTTGGCCATGATATCATGTAGCTCGTTTATATTAAGATAAAGTCGCCTCTCTGCTAGTCGGCGATGTTTATTGCAACTAAGTGTATATTATGATCAGAGAAAGAAGAATAACTTTTACACCAGAGACTTACAGCCATCTATTAGATGAATACTTGAAGAGCGGGTTGGAAAAATCGCTCATCTTGGACGTCTCTTCTGTATACCTTTCCACGCTGTACTTTCGTTTGGCTCTACCCAACGCATGCAAAGGGAACGGGAAGCTGCTCGGATAGCGCAATTTCTCTGAATTATAAAGCCTCAAGAGCAAAATTAAGGTAGAATTCAACAAAATTCTCGCAGCTTCGTAGTTGTAAGATTGCCATGCATGTAATGCTTCAGGGGTTGTCACTGGGGTCAAATAGGAGGTAGGTAGCTAGCTATGGCAGATGTCCCGCCAATTTTTTTTGGTGTGAGCAAAGGTGGTGAAAAATTGCATAAAAGTTCTCGAGCTGCTTGATTGAGGAACAATGCTTTCAGGCGATCATATGTCACTTCCCATGCCATCAAGAATAATTTGTTGTGTTGTTGAGGATAAATGTGTGCAATTGACTAACTTCCTCGGAAGCCTTTATTGTGCTGATGATGTTTTGGGTCGGCTAGAAAATGAGTGTGATTGGGTCCTGAACAATGGTCTTATATCCTACTTAAGACGGTAAATCAATTATTTGCTCTTGTCGTCTGACACTGGTAATTGAGGAATGAACATGTTAATGTGTGTATTATGTACCCGATATGTACTAAATTCCAGGAGAATTCTAATGGACGAGATACTTAAGTACTAGAACTTCCATGCAGACTTGGCTGATCGTAGAGTCACATCATCTGGATCTGCAGTCCAGTACCACTTTTCTGCAGTAAAAAGACTCTTGGCAGATTGATCTATGTTGATGGAATTTGCTCCTAATCCCATATCCGCTTGTTTCGCCTTCGTAAAATCAAAGATTCTCGTGTCCACAGCACCAATCTTTCCAGCAACCTCGAATGGCTTTCTCCCAGGATGGCTTGCAGCTTTAGGAATTATCCATGTCTGACTTGACCTGTCGGTCTTCCATCGTTGCACTTTAATGCCAATACCAGTATCCATACAGTCCCGGATATAATCTAACGCCGGTAGAATCTTGGTCCTCAATCCACAATGTGAATGGTTCTTATCAATCTGATAGCTAGGACATTGTCTTAGAAGGCCTATGAGATGCTCAACCTCACCAGTATACGGTTCCGGCCAAATATAGTCAGGATCTTCTGGGGAGCAAGATTGGAATGGGACGAGGGAGAGCAAGTTCTTCTTGGTTAAGAATCGAATCATCTCCCCGAGTTGGAAGGAGTCGCAAGAGGGACTGCTATCGTATCCCAGTGTGCATTGTTGAGTACGAGATGTATAGAGCTCAATGAAATGGGTTTGTAGAGAGGCGATTGTTCGAAGAATACACATACGTCGGTGAGATAGTTCCCCTAAAGGCATTTAGAGAACTTATCAAGACAATTATAGGCTAAAGTCTTACCTTCCAAGTCTTCTGGTAGATCCCACCAGGCTGTTGTAAACCCAGGGCTTCTTTCATCGTATTCGACCCATGCAGTAGACCCTCGCAAAACCAGTTCTTTCGTGGCAGATAACAATCGAGCCGCCTGGTTCGTATGATAGAAGATAAGAAGCTTCATCCTCAGTGTCTCTTCGGCTTTCTTATCTAGAGTCTGTATTACAGAACTTGGAGTCAGTATTCGAAAACTCCTGAGTAGATGTTTCACAACTCATGAGATTCTAAATAGGTAGAAATCTTGTGAGAAGCTATATACCTGTGGATATCTGAAACTAGCCATTTTGCTTGTTATATAACGGGAAATTGGAGCCATGCAATCAAATCTATCTGCCATAACAACTAGAATCGTGATATATAAGATGGAAAGGGATTTGTTGAGAATATCAGCTCCATGTATGATGCGTAGGAAGTCATGAAACACTGCCTCCCGACCATACGACGCAGTTGCATCCATCTCGTCGACAATTGAAATCCGTGGAAGCATTTCAGCATCGATTTCAGTCGGATTGAGGTTGGTTTCTGCGAGTTTTGTGAATGCTTCATTTATAGACCTTCCTTCCCCAAACACATCAGACCCCAGAAGATGTAAAAAGTATTTCGACTGTTTCTTGAGGGTATCGAGGCGAACCCGGTAAAATATACGTGGCGATGGAATGGGCATCTTGGAAGCCCGTAATTTCTGGAGTGCATCTGCAGGGATCGACTTTGTACAAGCATTTGTATTCTCGAAAGTCACGTCAAGAATTACATCTCCTGTTGCTCGTATCTCAACGACCTTATGCAAGGTCTCATCAATTCGAATCGTTGCCATGGTTTCTGTGAGCCCGGAGTTTGGAAGGGGCGTTTGGAGAGTCTTCTGTCAGAGGCCTAACTGCAGCAATAATCCCTGAATTTAACGTATACATTGAATCTGTATTGAATACCAAAGGAGACCTCCAAGACGTGATATCCACAATAGTATATTATCGTTTCCTTAGATCTAAAGGCCAGGGAATTTCAGGAAGAATCGCCACAATGACTAGGTTTGTGAATCGTTCATGGATATGGCCACGCCATTGTATATAACTCTAATAGGTACAAGCTGTTGTGTTTTGAAGGGGAATACTTCCTCAAAGGCAATACTGAACGGGAGACGTCGTTTGAATCAGAGGGCACCAGGGGTACGTGTAGATGATGACATAAGGATCCTTTCCAGTCTAAGTTAGCTTCCTTATCCCCCCGTCTCCCGTCAACAACATAATGTACAAGGACAAGAGATATCAAAACCCAAGAGTTTCACCTTACTCTATCCTACTATGTGTATTTCGACACGCAAACTTACGGTGGTACCGGATACAGTGTATATCATCAACAGCTACGACCACTGAGATAGATCTAGCGTTTCGCGAGCGATTGATCTCAAATGAAGAACTACAACTACAACAAGAATATGTTCTTTTTCTTTCCCTTTTAGGGTAGATTATCTGAAGTTCAGTTACATGTCTTGCTTTCGAACCACAGAGCTACGCCTGGTCTGCTAGACAGCGCTCTGGATTGATTCCAACAGAAGACCATGTCAAGCTTTAATTTTCTTTTAGATAAGGAGCAGACATTAATGCAAGTGCACTTTAAGATGAATCCTTATGGACAGCTGTGTGTGTGATGAATTCTAAGACGCATCAAGGTCTTGAAGTTGTCAAGCTTTGGGTCATAGACCATCCAAAAGGAAAACAGAATCACCTTCCCAGTTTCTGGGCTTTATTCATTACCTTGTACAATGAAAGTAGCAAGCGATACATATAGTAAGAGGACTAATGCAGACGGCGTCTTACTCATTTCACTCTAAGCTTTGATCATATATGCAAAAAAAGAGCCCTTACAACTGCTTTACACAATCGTATGTGGGAAATAGAACGGCTTAGCTCCTATTAAGAATCCTAATACAAAACCATGAAAGTTCAGGAGTATGTTTTGACTGCTAGTAGAAAGGCATCTCAGGATCATAGCCTATATATGGAGAAGATATAGACGAATCACTTGATTTTTCAATAGCCCTGAGTGTCCAGCTTATCCAAAAGCTAATTATCATGTCAATTGGAAGGTTTGCTACCAACCGCAGAAGCAACTTGCTCTCCAACTCAATGCGTTTTTATATTTACTTATTATCCACAATTAAGTAGTTATTGCATATCCGCTACGAAGGCCCGACACCTCTCCTTAGGCCCCAGTATGTCACCGCTCGATGTATGCTGAAGGAAGACCGAAGTCCGTAGAGTTTTCCAAGGGCCACGTGCTTAGAACATCTGGAATTATATATATTCCTCCTTCGGCTTTCTGCTCTCCTTCATAGAATGTGGGACATTGTGACATGTTTCTTTCGAAGCCGGCGCAGCTACCACATCTTCAATGAAACTGTCGTACTTTATGCGTGCCCTTCGATGTAATATGAAAGCATTAATTTGAATCCATATCAATGCTGCCACAGCAGCGTATCTCCTGCATATCTTTCAAGGATATTCATGGGGGTCGAAATAATATCTGCGTCGAAGCTGGCGTAGAGGGAGGTTGACCAAGAGGAACTTTGTCAAGAAAAAGATTCAAACGAAGTCTACTCGAGTTGATAGATTAGCATGTGTTGTTTTGCCTTTGAATGGGATCCAGTTCTTATCTGCTTCATCATTGCATTACTGCTATGCTACGCGGCATACCTTCTACTCAATGCTGTTAAATGGCACTTCAAAGTGTTTGATAAGAGTTGAATTTTAAAATGCCAGATCGAGAAGAATGAAGTGCAGTATAATTCGTAGGGCGATCACAAATAACCAGGCCCTTCGCGAACAACGCAGCATTTTTTTCAAGGCACAGAAGATATCAGCACAATAAGAGCTCACTGCTCCTTAGTTCTTAGTTTGACTTTATTGAATTCACCGTGATCTAACGGACAATCACATTTATCCCGTCTCGCCAAGAAAACCCGAGTTCAATTGTTGTCTATGTTTCCATACCGACCTTTTTGCTGCCTCGTGGCCTCATAGTCAACATAGAGTGGAGATGCTGTTTTCTTCCATCCCCATCCGCCTCACATCCAGCGTAAACACCCCTCTCAGCAACAAACGTGTTGCCTCCTTGCACATTGCAATCGTTTCTTTCGAATCACACATATACTCAATCTAATTCCATACAAAAATCCTCCCGAAATTAACAACAATTGAGCCAAGGTACGTGATAGATCTAATTTCTTACACCTATGTCCAGTAATTGCAACTGCCACCTCCTATGCCCCACTACCTTTACCTTCTTCTCCTGTGAATCTCAATCTCGCAGTCTTGTATTCTATCTAAGAGTATTGACGGTTGAAAATTGGCGCATCGGATGGGCATCAAGCTATCAACCTTCTTCGCCGAACTTCTGCTGTCATTTCCGAGATCTGTCCTGCAGGATTTCATCGGATTATCTCAGCTAACTTCGCAACAGATGTCATACATTCAGAAGGTCCTCTTGCTCTTTGCGTTGCTCGTCGTTGTATTGCCATCATGTAAGTCAAGTCAAATCGCTACCATTTCCATAGAATTCCTCTAACATCTCGCCAGACTTTGGCGTCGCAGCCGATTTCTCCGGTACTTCGATGAACTCCGCCTCCCTGATTCCTGCGATTACCTCTCTCAACGCATCTTACTCGGTCAACAACACAGTCATCATGACTACGCGCACTGTTATCGTAACCGCATCTCCGATTCTGACAACTCGTAAGAAACTCATCTTTCTATTCTGTGATCTAACATCGCCTCAAGTGGGTTGTGCCAATTCTTTGCTTTTGAATCGTGTCCTGGGAGCAAGCATACTATAAGCATATACGAAATAAGCTAGCACTGACTTCTATACTCTTCTTAGAAACGGTTTCTGAGACTCTATCGTCAACTCTTGGAACAGGCTTATGCTGGTACGGACAGGAAGATGTAAGTCTTTAAAATATTTGTTGTGTAATTCTTGAATTACATCTCCTCATGTGCTTCTCAGATATCCTGCGATATGCTTCATAATCCGCCTCTCAACATTGGCTAAGCTTGACTGCTAATGTTATCATAGGTCGTTACGCCTTGCACCGCTCTGGCTCAGGCAACCTCAACCTCGACGCCCAAGACCTCAGCCGGCTATAGAAACCAACCTTTCAATGGCCTCGTCATCCTCGAAAGATTCATTGTCGCTTTCGTATTTGATTACTTAAAGGCCTGGTTCGTTATTTTCTGGGTAATAGGAGTAAATGTTTTCTTCAACTTCAAGGCTGGTTCGGAATTTTACTTGACCGAAAACCACTTGTTAGTTATGCTGACCGGACTCCTTGGGCTTCTCGTATTGCACATTTACATTCTCCTAGTGAACCTTGCCCGCTCCCGATATTCCACTGGACAGGGCGCCATGCGTCAGAAGACACGAAGTACCTGGAAGCCTTCCAAGTTTAGTATTAATTTGTATATTAAGAAAGATGACGCGGACTCCTGGGACGATGAAACCTTGATTGATACCGACCGTATTAAGTCGGCTCACTAGGATGGTACGAAGGGGAGATATCTTTGGGAGTTCTTGTTGATCCGTTGCTATGCTAGGGTCTTACCTTACAGGAATTGTGCATACTGAGATAACTTTTTTTTTCCGGCTTTGTAGAAAGAGAATAAATATCGTTGTAAATCTTGACTGGATTTATATTCGAATGTGCCTCTTTATATATATACTCGCATTGAGGATAAATGCTACCGAATTCCCAGCCAGTCCATAAGCACTAACCCAACGCCATCCCACTCATTTCTACAACTCGTGCTCCATATCAAACATCTTCACATCCCCTGTACTATCCTTATACCATTCATTATCACCCCATTCCACAATCAGCTCCTTGGCCTTCTCACTCATAGAGTAATACCCCGGATTATCCTTTGGATAAAACATGCTCATGTGAGCCCAGGTTTCATCGGTCGCCGCATCATTAATCGCCTCATAGAAATATCCCTTTGCATCCCCCTTAGGTAAATTGCAAAAAGTCCTTGTATTCCCTATCACACTTCCGACCATACTTCCATCATTCTTGCTTAGAGCCTTCTTCCCCAACCGCGTATAGAGATCTGCATACCCGATTTTCAACTCCTTATTCAAGGAGACCAGTCCAGAGACTCTTTTCTTGAGCTCCTCCCCCTTCATAAGACAGCCCACGAATTCCAGATGCGAACTCGCCCATGTCCAACCTTCAGTTATGTGATCTCGATTTAGATAGGCGGCGGCTCCTCCTGCGGCTACAGCTCCTGCTGCCCCGGCATACATGGCGAGCTTCCCCCATTTCTGCCAGCCTGCAACGGGTGTTTCTGCTACTGTCGGAGCAGGCAATGCCGCAACAGGTTTTTTCTTCTCCGCATTCTGCTCTGCATCACCAGCTGTCTTTCCTCCCCAAAACGCACCCGTCAGCCCACTGAGTTGTGTAAGCGCTGAAGTCGCCGTATTATAGTGCCCTTCTGCGCCATGAGCTACGACTCCAGGCGATATTCCGAGATATGGCGTATCGAATGCGAGAACGCCTTGGATGTAGGGAAACATAAATGAGTTGAAAGCTGGTGCTGAGTCTTGCGAGCCAGAGTGGATCGCCTGATCTGATGTGAGTGCTAGAAGTGTATCTGCTGCTACAATCCCGCCCATAGAATGACCTATCAATATTGTCCTGACGGAGGGATCAACGGTCGGAGAGGGGGTGTGGTTCGCGACTTCGATATCGATGACCTTTTCCTGTAGCCTATTCCCCATCAATATAAGAGCTCTAAATACAACAACTCTACCTACCAGTCCCTAAACCTACTCACGCACTCCGCCAGATCGCCCCTCGTCTCGAATTTGGGGTAGACAATGGCCCGTACATCGAGCTTCGGAAGGCCATTTTTGACCAGGGCAGAAAGATGTTGGGGGAAATTCCCAAAGGTGTCGTCGCCGCCTTTGAATCCGTGTATGAAACACAGCAAGAGTGTTTTCTTCATGGTGTTCGTACATCCAACATTGCATTAAGGTCATGATGCTTTGTTCTCGAATACGACTTTACCGTAGCATGACGCCGTGGGGTACCGTAGTACGTGATTGACTGGATTCAATTGGCTAGACAGGGGTCAAGGTCAAGGAATCGATATGCGTATCTTTTTAAATCGAATCGATCCTTTTCCGAGCAAGACGGACGGAGGCATGGAATTTTGAGCCAATAGGCTGAGCGCACACGGAGTTAATATGGGTAGAACGGTTTCAGCATTTAGAAACGTCCTTGCACAATCTGCATTCACAGAGGCTGAGCTTATGGGAGGGAACAGGAGGAAGGCCTCTTAACTGGTCCTCTTTTAACACAGATCGAGCCTTCCTTCATACATATATTGAAATCCTTTTTTCCTTTCGTCATCAACCCAGCATGGATCGTGAATCAAACCATTATGCGATGCGTCAGCGTCAAAACCATTCCTACAAAGCTACTATTCTTTTCCATGTGTTGGACCGTCTATCTGGCCGTGGTAAACGCCATGAACCTGTTCCACAGAGCCGTGTTTACCGTCCGCAATTCATAACTCAACGGACTAGTAGTTATCAAGTGCCGCCTCCTTTATTTCCCAGTCTTCCACGACGAAAACGATGTCTTACTCCCCCGCCTTCTGAGGGCAAAGCTGGACCACTTCTAGAATTCCTTGACCAGGAACAATCACCTTTATTCAAGCTACCACAAGAACTTCGTTTGCTGGTTTTTGGCTATGTTCTTGGGAATAGGGTATTACATATCGTTAGACGCCGTAGTAGACTTGGGCATATACCCTGTGAAAATTGCAGGCATAGCCAAAGCGAATGTAATGCAGAGCGTAATCGAGGTCTAAAACTTCCTACTGGTGTGCACCAGTTAGCAGGAGCTGGACACGGACATATAATTCAGTTGCTACAGACTTGTCAAAAAGTGTAAGTCATCATCCCTTCATTTTGATCTGAAAGTAATAGTTCCAGATATATCGATGCTATCCTAGCTCTCTATGAATCCAACGTCTTCGATTTCGACTCCATGGAAAGCTTCATCTGCTTTTCTACAGCCATCCTCCCCCAACGATTTGATTCCATTGCGCGCCTAGAACTCAATCTCCGCTTCGATCTCTCAAGTTACTTTACAGAAAGTACGCCTCGCAATGATTTACCTCGATGGGAGAGAACTTGTCAAATTTTGGGCAGCATGCGATCATTATGTAGTTTGAAGATGAGAATTACGTGGGAGAAGCCTGATACTTTTTCAAACGAGGAGAAGAGATACTTGGAACCTTTGAATATGATCGTTGGTGTGGATGATTTTGAGATTAGTTTGCCGCGGATGAGGAGGGGTGAGGTTGAGTTAGTGTGGGATCAGAGTACCCCCTTTCGTATTGTGAGGAGGAGCTAAGTTTGGACAACTAAGGGAAAGTCAGGGATAGGTGATTTTTGTGTGGATAAATGTCCCGAGATGTTTTTAGGATTCACGTTTTGGAGTGGAAAATCATGCATTTCCTAAGCACAGAAAAAGGTCTCGCTTGGACTTCATTCGCTGCCTTGAACGCCCAAAGAAATCTTTACCAGATCGACCCTTCAAAGACGTCCTATCACCCAGCGTAAACAACTCCCATTCCACTCCGTGCTAGCTCGTCCTACAATTCTCAAGTCAGCCTCAATATCACCTATTACTATTTCATAGGGACAAGTGGAAAACACATACCGATCACCTAACTCTCTTCCTCCTCAACCCTGTCTGTAAGCTTCTGCAACAGTTACATGAAACATGTCATCTCTGGCCTGTTCTAAAAATCAAAAATAGTCAGCTACCCCTCTCAGTCCCCTTAGAAACAGGAAAGAAGAAAACTCACGTTGGATCTCCAGGGCCCTCTTATTATGAGCCACCATTGCATCAAGAGTCACACCAGTAACCACAGTGCCGCTAGCCTCCACAGCCTGACAATGTTTCTTGACCCCACCCAACAGAGAAATATGCTGCGCATCTCCCTGATTGATATGCGAATAGAGAGAAGCCGCGCTACCGTGCTGATGGCCGCAGAGAACACATCTCATGATATACCACTCATTCTGATATCTCACGATGGTATCCTCCTCCGGAACATTAGCCATATCTATGATCCTCTTCCACTGCTTAGGAGCCTCCACCTGCCCACCCTTCGCACCCTGCATATCTTGAACCCGAGAAGCAGCAGGAGCCTTGAGCGGCATCGTAGCCATCATATACTCCATACAATTGATCGCCGCACGAAACAACTTCTTGCCCTCATCTACATCCTGCTGGAACCTGAAATTGCGCACCTGCTGGTCGATGACGCGATGTTCTTGCAACTTGAGTTCTCGCTCGGCAAGGCTGAGGGTCTCGAACTCCATGGCGCGCAGAGAGAGCTGAGATGCGTCTTCTTGGTCGCGAGCCATGCGGTGGTTCTTGCAGATCTGCTCGTAGATCTGGAGGCACGTGTCTGCGTGCTGGGCAATTTTCGGGGGAAGCGTGGTGTGGAATTGCGGCATCGTGATTGTGTGGGCTGGGGAAAGGTTAGTGGGTTTCTTATTGCTAGGAGGTTTGAAACGAGGAATTCAGAGGGAAAGGAGATGATTGATACCTTGGTAAATGTGAGGAAGTTGAAGTTGATTACACGTGTATGCGAATTGCTCTGCCTCGTGACTAAGTTGTTCGAGGTGAGTCTAAAATTGAATTCGATTATGGAGCGGTTTTTAAATAGCTTGTGAACGTCCTTGTTCAGGATAAAGTGAATTAAGACGTCTTGCCAAGGATTCACTTTCGCGCACAAACAGATCTTGGATATGACGTTCTAGCATACGTAACTGGGGAGATTTTATGTGGGGGTTTCTACCAGGCTATTTAATAAAGCAAGGCTCGAGAAGTGAAATCACTATGTAGATGTACTTAAAAGGGGGGATGGTCGGTTAATATGGTATCACGTGATGGTATTACATGGACAACGACAAGCTTCCAAGTTGAGAGGCCGGCTCTAGATTGCTTCACTTGCAATTTAGACAATGGCATGGTGGATAGTGGAAAGAATGGCGAAGATAATCGAGAAATGGATTGTATAAAGAATTTATCGTCACTGATCGACTGATTTCAATTCATTGTGGATATCTACCATGCTATCATAGTCTCTACATACAGTCAAGACTCATATTCTTCCCATATCCATTTGCTGCCTAAGATCAAAATCACGCAAAACCTTTAATAAAGTAATCTCCCATGACAACCCTAGAGAATAACGTTAATATCTATACCCACCTCCAGGTGGGTTCTGATTAGGGTATGGAGGCTGCTGAGGATAGTAACCGCCTGGATATTGACTTGGGGGAGGTCCGCCTGGTCCTGATGTATATGGAGGACCTTGAGAATATGGGGGAGCTTGAGGAGGACCTTGCGGCCATTGGCCAGCAGGAGGCTGAAGGGGGCCATAAGGCGGTTGTTGATAAGCTTCGCCTTGATAGCCACCACCATAGTTTGGTGGCGGATATCCTTGATGGTAGTTCATAGAAGGGGGCCCACTTTGATAACTTTCCTGTTGATAATTCGGAGTCAAGTGGCTGCTACCGGAAGAATAGGGCCGATCTTGATAACCGGATCCAGAGTTCTGAGAGAGGTTTTGATATCCGAAGTTCGGCGATTGTTGTGGTCGACTGGGTGATCCGGCGGGTGGTTGAGGAGAGGAACTTAAGTAAGATGTGTAAGGGTTTCCATCTCGGCCTTCCATTGCTCCAAGGTCACGACTTTGGATTTCTGACCATATCGATCCAGATGTCTTACCATGCCCTCCGAGGGCACCATGGGAATGAATATCTTTGTATGTCGATGATGTGTGATTATTACCGGCTTTAACAGAGGCGGAGCTGAGGAGATTGTTAAGATTATGACGGTCGGGGTTTTCGTCAACCCATTTTCTAACTGTGTTGAACATATTCCTGTGAATCTCTAGATTTCCGTCACGAAGAGCTGGGTGATGGAAAACTCGTACAATATCATTCATAACCTCGTCAACTGGAACTCCTGGATTTTCCCAAGCATAAAGGATCCGTCTATTAGGCCGTGAGCCTAAAAATCAATTATACTCGAGAAATACACAATTACTTACGGAGTCACGTATGTTAGGATAGTTGCTGCAACTCTTCCAGCACATCCATTTAAAATATTCGTGAAATGATCTTTTGACAACATAGAGTGTGTTGGATTGGTACAGCGACTGTCGTTCCATGGTTCAAATTGCTGATTTGCGCTCTAAACAATATGTTAGTTTAGTTTTTCAGACTCAAAAAAGTGATTCATACCGCCTCGACCACTGTAGAAGATCCTTTCTTTAAGGAAGCAGATACTGCATCAATGATCGGTCGAACAAACGGTGCTAAGAGCGATAGAATGAACACTGTAAGTGTTTCACTAATCCTCTCAACTAGAGCCTCCAAGCCAGGAATTTTTGCTATTGTCGCATTGATTGCTTTGACCACACGATCTCTAAACTCCAAAATGGGGTAAATTTGGGCTGCAGTTTTGATAGGGTCGAAATTGGCACTCATCCCTGGAATGGCAATAGAGCTCGGGGGCGGTATGAAGTCGGTATTGCTAGCACGCATAGTCCGATTTTTAGACTCCTGAGCAGCTGATGATGCCTGCAAATCACGGGCTGTAGATGCAAGGGAGCCACCCATCCCAGGGACTTGAGAGAGTAGACCCGCAAAGTCTTGTGTACCACCAGAATTAAACAGTCCACGCTGGCCCGAAGCTCCACCAGATTGAGACTGTTCGGCACTCTTGAGAGCAATATCCATTTCCTCAACTTCAGTTTGAGTGAAATGGTCTGTAGCTTCTCCTAGGACCGAGTGCAGGAAATCAACACCTCCGAATGTGCCTGTCACTAAAGGAAATACCTTATGATTATGCACGTTGATCTCTGTTGCATTTCCACAATGGGGAAATACATCTCGATAGTTAAGCTCGCGAAGGGCAAGTTCACAATAATTTGTATGGGCACCGAAGTCCTGTTATGAAAATCAGATCTTTGTGTCCTATTCCAAGGAAAGTAGATAAGAAAAAAGTGGGTGCCGAGGAGAGCAATTAGAACTTGGCTTTTGAATCATATAGAATACTTACTTCCATGCAGTGCAGACCTTGCCCCAAGCATCTCAAAGCCTCACAAAGGTCTGCTTCTTTGCCACTAGTGCCATGCGCACCATGGGTATAAACTCTTCCGAAATGAATACTTCTACTAAAGCTGTGCTTGATATATCCTGTACTAGTCGCCCAACCTCCCCTTTCATTGGCGATATAATTTTTCATGCCAGTATTTGGATCGACTTCCAGCTCTGCTGGTTGAATTGGCCCCCTGAGACGAGCATCATACTGCCTGGCATCTTTATTATCGGCGTAATCTTTCCTGTATATATTATCAGCATAAAATAAACTCTTCGTTGAGAAAACGTCAAAAGAGTCTAGCCGAGAGGAGAAAAAGATACTTACGGATTATCGATATGTTCTTCGGGTCTATACACACCCAGCCTTTCTTCCGTTACTTCGAACTCAGCGGTTGCGTACCCAAATGATAAGAAACTAAGAACCCAGACCTGAAAGTACAAGTTAGAGGAGGTGAATCACGAGGCAACAAATGAAGAAAGGGCGAAAGTACTAAAATCCTGATTGTAGCAGCGTTTACACCCTTTAGTGAACCGACTAAATGCTTGATTAGCGTTATGCATTGACAAAAGCCAGTATAGTCATACTAACCATCAACTGCTTGACTATAATCTCGTAGCCAATTACCAAAATAAACTCTCTTGACCATCATGCTAGTCCACTTGTGACCCTTAATAAACGCAATCGTTTTCAACATATCTTCGATATCTGATGTAGCTTAGTTTTCACGTCTAAAAAGCTATTGTTCATTCCACTTACCTCCATGACGCCAGTTCAGGCCTTCAATCTTGGCTATAGAAGGCACATTTCCAGCGCCAAAAGCACTGACAGGTCGAATGAGGAGAACGAGAAGACATGATATGAGGAGCAAAGAACTGGTAGGGGGAAACAGAGATGCCATTTTTTAGATGACTGGAAAATTTGATAGAATCAGAAGAATTTAGCTGATCAGAAAGAGTCCCAACAAGATCTGAACTAAACAGTGACCAAAGCTCAGCCACAGAGCCACGCCACATATGCTTCGTCACGTGTTATTCACTAAGCGAAACTTAAATCTTGGTATTGCGCCCTTGTACAATTTCCGGAAGCCCGCGGTCTCAACGTTTAATACCTCTAACGCCACTTCCTGATTTTATCTCCTGAGCAATTGTCATGCAACTCTTTCCCGCATCACTTTTACATACATAAGAGTGTCTCCAATTCCTCACTTTCTCTTTCGGTGCCGACTAGATCGATATCGAAGACACGAGTATCCTGCAGGCCCCTTTCTTACAAGACACCAAACAGTCACTATGTCTCCTTCTCGAACTCTGCCAACTCTCACCCGGGCCGAAGTTACCGCTCACAATACTTCCAAAAGCTGCTATGTTTCGATGGGATCGCGAGTTTTCGATGTTACAGACTTCATCGATAGTCATCCGGGAGGTAAAGATCTGATATTGGACTATGGTGGGAAGGACGTTACCAATATTTTAAAGGATGAGGTCTCACATACACATTCTGAGGCTGCATACGAAATACTTGAGGATACATTTATTGGGTTCGTCGCGACCGAAAAGGTACTAGACACTGCGGTCAAGAGCACACACCCCGATCAAATTGTACCTCTGCCACCTACGGCAGATGGTTTACATGAGCTGAAGGAGAATGGTGCAAACGGAGGATTTGTATTCGCCAATACCGGGATGTCATCTGAAGCGGACCTTTCTAAGGAAACCGATTTGGTCGATGACTACAAGACCCACAAGTTCCTCGACTTGAATGAGCCATTAATATTACAAGTTTGGTTCGGCGGATTCAGCAAGGATTTCTATCTCAAGCAAGTTCACCGACCTCGACATTATAAGGGAGGAGAATCTGCTCCTCTCTTTGGTAACTTTCTGGAGCCTCTAACCAAGACGCCTTGGTGGGTTATTCCAATTTTGTGGTTGCCTCCAGTGTTATATGGCACATATATCGCACGGGAGGGATTGTCAAGTACGGTAGAAGAGGCAGCTTACTGGTTACTTGGGCTTTTCTTATGGACTTTGGTCGAATATATTCTGCACAGATTCTTGTTTCACCTTGACTAGTGAGTTGTATGATTTTCAAACTACCTGACCATAATGCTAATACGCAAATAGCTACCTCCCCGATAACCGTGTAGCGCTCACTTTACATTTTCTGCTTCACGGCATTCACCACTATCTCCCGATGGATAAACTCAGACTCGTCATGCCTCCCACAATGTTTGTTGCTCTCGCAATCCCATTCTGGAAACTTGCACACACAGTCTTCTTCTATAACTGGTCTGCCGCGACAGCCGTATTCTGTGGTGGCATCTTCGGGTATATCTGTTACGATCTCACCCACTATTTTCTTCATCATAAGACGCTCCCTGCATACTGGAAGGAGTTGAAGAAGTATCATCTCCAGCACCATTTCATGGATTACGAAAATGGATTTGGAGTCACTAGTCGATTTTGGGACGGCATATTCGGTACTGAGCTTGCTCCGCCTCCTTTGAAGACTTTGAAAGCTTTGTAGGATAGAATTGATTGTTGCATGGAAACGAGGTAATGATGTGGAGATATCCACGAGGGATGGTGTTAGTTGGCTACCTTGGGTAAATGGCGAGAAGCGAGCAGGCTCTCACCAGAGTTCTTGTGTTATAGGACCTATAATACCTAATACAATTCGATTCTTCACCGGTTGTTTATGATCTAACGTTGAGGTATATCGTCATAAATACCTATGTAACTAAATGTGTACTTACCCATAGGTAGTTAGAGTAAACTTATAATCACGTGACTATGTGAATTTTTCTCGCTTTCCGCCTTCTCCGCAATTAACTCCCTTCCCATCTTCCAACCCTATCAACAAGAGCCGCCACAATCCCGCCTCCATAGATGTTATCCTAAAGGAACCATATTTATTAATTGTTTTGTCAAAAGCAGATTGCATAGGCCATTATTGCAACCTCTTCAAAGGCGAGTGTTTCCGTAACCATGTCTGCCCTGGACGTTGAAGCACTTTTGGACTCCACGGCGAACGCTACCCCAACCGGTGTCAATGGATCTGCTAAAGTAAAGGATGGAGAAGACCGCCACAAAAGCGATCGAAACGATCGACGCGACCGAGAGAGATATCGAGACGGTAGTCGAGACCGCGATCGGGATAGGAAACGCAGAGATCGTGATTGGGATGGAGAGGCCACAGCAACACCTACAAGTGATCATGGGAGTGCACATGGAAGTCTAAAGAGTAGGCGGAGAAGTAGAAGTCGAGATGATGATCGCCGTCACTCACGTCGTCACAGAGATAGCCCGGATGATGGCCGTAGAGATGGAGATTTTTATAGAGGAGGTGGTCGCAACCGCTCACGATCTAGGAGTCCCAATAGATATTATCGACCTCGAGGAGATCGCCGTGATCGTGAGGAGCTGGAGGGCAAAGCAAGAGACGACCGTCGAAACCGCCCCGAAGCTCGTCGGCCAAGCAAAAGCCCAAAGAGGGAAGCTACACCTCCCTTGACAGAAGATGAACGTGATAGACGCACTGTATTCGTTCAACAACTCGCAGCTCGCCTAAGGACTAAAGAACTCATAGCATTTTTCGAAAAGATTGGTCCTGTAAAAGAGGCCCAGATCGTAAAAGATCGAGTGAGTGGTAGATCTAAAGGGTACGTAGTTCTCAAATCAAAAATTTCACTTACTGACATGAACAGTGTTGGATACGTTGAGTTTAAGGAAGAAAAATCTGTGGCTGCTGCAATTCAACTCACTGGACAGAAACTCCTAGGAATCCCTATTATCGCTCAACTCACAGAAGCCGAAAAGAATCGTCAAGTCCGAAATCCCGAAGCCACTGGAAGTAACCCCAACCAGATCCCTTTCCACCGGCTCTATGTGGGTAATATCCATTTCAGCATCACTGAAGGCGATTTACAGAATGTTTTTGAGCCTTTTGGCGAACTTGAATTTGTTCAACTACAGAAGGAAGAACAGGGTCGCAGCCGAGGCTATGGATTTGTTCAGTAAGACTTTCTATTGGAATACTCATTACAATATGTTAACAAAGTTAGATTTCGTGATCCAAATCAGGCTCGTGAAGCATTGGAGAAGATGAATGGGTTTGACCTTGCCGGTCGCCCTATTCGTGTTGGTCTTGGTAACGATAAGTTTACTCCTGAGTCCACCGCCAGTCTTTTGCAGAGATTCCAAGGACAGAGCCACCAACAACAATTCCAGGGTTCTGCATTTTCCGGTGCTGGTGGACGCGGTCCTCAAGCTAGTAGTGGTAGCAACTTTGACCGCGCAGGCGGTCGTGATAATGATAAAGGTGCAGGAGGTGCCAGTGCTTTAGATGACACTGACGTTGGCGGCGTAAACTTCAACAATTATAGTCGAGATGCATTGATGAGGAAGCTTGCTAGAACAGATGATTCCGCCCCTATTACCAATGGTCGTGATGACCGACGCGAGATTGCGAAGCCCAAGACGGAGCCCAAGCCACTACCAGTTAATGTCAATATGGCTAGCAGATGTGTTGTACTTAAGAACATGTTTGATCCTTCGGAGTAAGCTATTCGTATTGGTGTTTCGATAAGCACTAACCATTCATAGGGAAGAAGGTGATTCCTGGGAGAAAGAACTTGAGGATGACGTTCGAGCAGAAGCAGAAGAAAAATATGGCCATGTTGTTCACATTGCTCTAGATCCCAACTCCCAAGGAGATATCTACCTTAAGTTTGATCGGGTTCAAGGAGGCGAAAATGCCATCAAGGGTCTCAACGGCCGATACTTTGGTGGACGAATGATCAGCGCTACTCCTGTTGTGGATGCCGTCTACAGCAGTTTGTTTTCACGCACAAAGGCTATTTAAGATGCTAATTCTGGCCTCCTTTCGTGGACTCTAGGGTTGTTCCTGGTGAGTTTGGTCATTTAACTACAGAGTTCATCGCTAATATTCAAAGATTTTTCACAGAAATCCCGAGCTCAGCTCTCTTACTTTGACTTCGACTTCGACCATCCGTATTAGTGCAATTCTTCAAGAACTCATTCCCGGCTTTATAACTTTGCGGCTTTCCCTTGGCCCACCACATGGTAGCGGCAAACAACAGTCCGAGAATTTCGCTGATTTCTTTGTGCAGGAGCTCTTCGTGAAGCGATCCCCTGCCCAGATTCCCCAGCGTGTTTCTTGATCCACTGATTGTACATAGGGTAACTTACACTGTATAAAGATTTTTCATTGTGTATCAGCACCATAATTCCTTGCGTTGGGCAATTGATATTAGGTAGAGAATACGAAGTGGTATCTGAAATATTGTGCTTGTGATGTCCTAGTTCATTACATGAGATGTGGACTGCAAGTCTTGTCCAAGGTCCTTTGGACGATCTCAAGACCAATTGACAATCGATACTTGAAATAAATGATCTCGGCCCATCGGATCTGGATGGTCGTGCGTCAACTTGACTACAGTTCGGCCAACTTGGCTAGTTCCACGTACAATGGCTATGTGTAGTCTGATTCAATTGCCTTGTATTTACCTGCCTCGTGTTATGGATTATTCTCTTGTCTGATAACCTCTCCATATTCGAGTGAAACTTTGTAGATAAAATTGAATTTTTAATAGCAACCAATCAGCGTACCTCTTGTCCACATTCTTACCTTTTCCCCAGCGCGTTTCATGGTGTACTGTGGAATGATCTCTGCTCATAAGTAGTCCTGATAAAAGAAATCACCAGCTCTAAAAATGCAAAGCCTCTTGTGAGGTTGGATTAAACTCAGTCACGTGTTCGCTTAAGTGCCCCTTTTATCTAACCCAAGAGTGACTGAGGTGAGTTTATAGATATGAATTCTCTCTTCGAGACTGGAAGTAGATGAAAGTAGCAATTTTTTTTTTTTTATGTTTGTTCATTTTGGATTACTGCGGATAGCCTTCACGGTTAGTGAATGGACGAGACTTTTGCGAAAGTATCTAGTGCCAAAGATATTCAGTGAGACTAAATGCAATTCTGGGTTGTAGGAAAGTGTCCATGCTTTTGAATTGATTGTGATATGAGGTGGGTATTCTTCGAAGAATATTTCTCCGCTAATGAGTCTGAATTAAATTTACAACTGCAATGTTACGTACCTTGTAGAGATAAAAGTCCTGCTGCTCTCCGGCCCAAAAAATTGCTTACAGGGCGTTTGCAGAGTAATGCCTCTTTCCACCCGCTTGAGCCGCTGTTCCCAACATCTGTATGCTACCATCTATTTTTTCCGCCGCAGTTGTAGTCTCCGTTGCGATGGCGGAGAGTATAGCTTGTCAATGTCTGTTCTATTCAGCTATGCTATTGCACGCTTGATTGGCTATATTTTCTTATGCCAATGAATAAAATCTTTGACAAGCTCGTCTTTAGGATGTCCATGCCCAAGAGAGCATCTGAACTAAAATTGCCTGGAGTTTCAAGTGAAGCATTTGGTTGTTCATCTGGCACTAGTACTCTGTAACAGTTGGAATCGTCGGCTAAGGACTCAGGAGTGAGTGCGAGCGAGATAAATGGAACGAGATCAACAGAATGAGATCAACGCATCTAGAGTTTCTAATAAGACTTTCCCATAGATAATAACGTCCCCAACCTCATTAGGGATCTGGGCCAGGGGACATCAACTTGCTTCTGTCAATGTCTCCTGCAGTATCAGAGGAGTGTACCGTCAGCATGATCTCCTCGTATCTTCACCTGCGTAGCCGCAGTGGCTAACGCGTACCTTTGACAAAGTTATCAACCCGGGCCTATAGCTATTGAATTTCACTTATTTCTTCTCTTTGTAGTGACAAAGAGGTAAGAATCCGGTTAACGAGGTGGCGCTGCAGTGAAGTATAGACGTAATGGCTTGTGACATACAAAGTAGTATGCGCATGCCCGTGATATTCTAATAAAGACTCTGAATTCATCGCTTAGTACTTACTCAATCCAAAGATCTCGATAATAGCAGGAGAAATGCCGTCTCTATTTTATTGCTGATCCATCTTAGAAGTGCTCCAGTGCTGCCACACACGGATTCACTCTCTACATTTACCCTTCTGCTCGCTCTCTCTCTCTTGCAGATAAGCTAGTGCGTGAATTAGGCGGCTTACGTAGGAGCTCGCATCTGTATGCCTTAATTCACTCTACTACGTAGTTTACATAGTTGTCGACATTTAAATTGAAGCCTTCGTACAATCTACTTTCTTCTTCCTTCCACCTCACTTTCCTCGCACCACCAGACCGTCGCGCAACACGGCGCCTTCCCCTCACGTCTATTACCCTTCATTTCCTCTCTCGTACATGTAGTTGATTCCTTCTACTACTGTTATTCATAACTCCTTACTGTCGGCTCGTAGACAGATATCCATCTATCAACCTTAGTTAGGCCATTACGTCCAACATTGTGTCACACCGACATCCTCTTTGATAAACTAGAACCTCCCTTTGCCTAAGAACCAATCACAAGAGAGGGATCAGCTATCCAAGGAAAATCCCGAATAACCAGACACCCTTCCTCAGCCGTTGACATCATGGCTGAGGATCTTCAACAACCTCGGAAGAAACTCCCATCGGGGTTACACCTGGCACTGAACAGCCTTGGTCGAATCAGTGGCAGCTCTGCGACCCCCGCACCAATTGTGTCTCCAGTTCCCAACCGCAACATCAGTTCTCAAGTCGCAAATATGAATCGTAGTCATCATAGCAATTACAGCGGTTCTAACTTCTTCAGAGACAAGCCGTCACAATCCAGGGGAATTGGACAAAACCAAAAGACGACCAGAGGAAGTAGTAGAGATTCTAACATGCCAACTTCGCAAGATCATCATCATTCTCTTAGTATGGGCGGAACTGCAGACGACCTGGGCGTCCATCCTAGTGATGGTAGCTCTTACGATTCCCAAGCCTTGAGAACTCATTCGAAACCCATCAGTGGCGTAAGTTTTCCATGCTCGTATAAGTACTCTTTCTAACGTTTCAATGCAGAAAACTAGAGTTAACCTTTCACTGGTGAGCTTCGAACAAGAAGTGAGAAGTTTGAAGCATCTATGTGCTCGCACGTCGGGAGTTCCAAAAAATGTCGTGGACACTCTGGGTGCTCAAGCAAGCCGTCTCGAAGGATATTTCATCGAGCATCAGAATATTGTTCGCGCGGAGTTTGATGAATTGGAGGACGAACTGAAGCATGTCACTACAGAACGTGATAATCTTCAGAAGATGTGTCAGAAGCATGGCCTACCGCAAGTAAAGAGGGTAACCGAACTGGATAGAATAACGGCTAGCCTCTCTCAGTCAATGGAACTCGCAGAGAAACAACCTGCCTGGCAAAAGAACCATACATCTTCAGTGCCTTATCTAGATGCAGCATCAGGAAGCTATGATCAATACGTCGCTGGTCAACATGAGTCATATGGAGGATATTCAAAATCGGGATACAGTCCGGCGAAGCAGGGCCCAGTGTTCAAAGGTCCTCCGAAGTTGAGGAATACTGACTCAAACTCAAACCGATTATTGAATGCTCGTCGTCCAAATATCTCGGCGAATCTACAATCTGGTTACCAACACTCGACGCAAGGCGATCCGGTAAACGCGGCAAATCTTTTCCATCTAGATCAGCAAATGCAAAAGCAACAAAATCCCCGCGATATTACGCTTGCGAATCTCAAGCCTAAAATCCCTATGACTACGGAACCAGGTAATGATCTGGGAGGACGCTTTGACCGAGCTCCTTCTTCGGCCTTAGTGCTAGCTAAAGCCCCCTCATCTTCTGCAAACGCAATGACTTCTCGAGTGGACAACCTAGCTCCAGAATTCCAGTCAGCTTTCGCTCGGGTTTATCGTTTGATAGACGGCTTTGTGACATCATATACTATCGTTCCAAATTATGAAGGAGATCGTGCCTTTGCCAGCTCTAACGGTCCCGCCTGGAAGTCTATGCTGGATGGTATGTATCCCCCAGGTGTAGAACATTTCTTAATGGAGCCTGTCTCGGGAATATTACTCAGGAAAATCCTTAGGAAATAATTGCTAACTTCCATTTTGTTTAGTCCTATATCCTGGTCAAATTCAAGATAGCCACACACATGCCATGGCCCTTTTGGGCGATCCCGCTACGAGACCTCGATATATGATGAGAGTGGTTGTTGGTTACTGCGTCTCCAATATCATGAACATTGACAATTGGTATGGATTCAGCTTAGGAATAGACACTACATTGGATGAAGTGAAACAGGCACAAGAAGAGCGAGGTATGCCCATCAAATTTCATTCTGGTATCCAATATTCTAACTTGTGTAGGTCTACTAGGGGCGGCTCTGCAGAGACTCGTTGAAAGAAAGACACGTTGTGTTCAGAAGATCCTTGACTCCAGCGACTGTGAAAAATTCCGCTCGGCTTCCATGACCAGACACACCAAAGCACTTCGAAGTTTGGTTGGGCCCATGCTGGATAGGGCTGCCGATAGAACCAGGGCTGGCAAAGACCTCGGAGCCATTGCCAACGCCTGCTGGGACTTGTCGATCAAAATGTTCACTTGCAACATGACTTTCCTCTGTACTTTTCCATTAACCAATGGGAAGTTCCAGTCCGCTACGATGAACGTCCTCGACCTCCCCGATGCCAACCCCCTCGAGCTGCAAATCCAGCAGGCCCGACTCAAGCTCGTCATCACACCTGTCGTTGTCATGCGCGATGATAACCGTATTCCAATCGCCAAGGACATTCAAAAGGCTAACGTTCTCATTATGAGATAGATGGCTTGCTTCATCCTCCCTAGCGAGTCTGGTTCTTCTATTCTTACCGAAAAGACCCTCTTCACTTGACCTTAGATGGTTCTTTCCTTCTACTTCAGTTACCAAGAAAGAGCTGTCTTTGATCAATCTTAGATGGTTTCATTCTTCCCAGAGGTTTTCCCTTACCAAAAACAGTTTTCTTCGATCGATCTTAGCTGGTTCTATTCCTCTTAGAAGGTTATCTGCTACTTCCATTACCAAAAAGTGTTTTCTTCAATCGATTCTGAGATGGCTTCATTCTTCATAGCACTTGTTCCCCTTCCTTCATTCCCCTTCCCCCCACACACATACATTTTCACTTAATATTCAACCCTATATCTCTTCTCCACTCCTTGTTAACTTCGGGAGGCAGATGGCATGGATTGACCTGATACGATTATGTTTTTTTCCTTTTTTCGATTTGTACCCGGTTGATAGTAGGGTTTGCTTTGCATGAGAGGAAAGTCGCCGGCTTCTGATACGTGGGAGACATCAGAAGTGCAATAACTCTTGACCTACGTACCCGCTGGCACATAATAGAAAATACACATATCTTTATTAACGTTGGGTTCTTTGATTGTGATTTGTGGATTTCTTGTGAAATGATGAATGGTAAATATCTAGGTAGGTAGGGTAAGTAAGTACTAGGAAGGGATCTAGGTCTGGTTATCGATCGGCACATGAGGATATATACGTTTATGCTTGTAATCTGAGGCACCCACAAATTCACTAAAACTATTCCCGACTCCATATAGGGATCTCAGCCCTTCTTCCCTCTCTAGATTAGTATATCTCTAATACTGCTATAGATCTGCTCTATTTGTTTTTGATATAAGAAACGGAGATGTGGGAGGCTTGCTTAGTGAAAAGAATATAATCTATTGGGTATTTGAATTTAAAAGGTTCCTATTCTAAGAACTCTGCTAGAAATGCTGAAAACTCTCCGAATGAGAACTCCAAATCCATGCGAATGCGCTCTAGGTAATACAGTAGCCATTCCCCCGTAAAAAGGGATGGGAAATCTAAATACAAGAAGAGAACGGAAGAGAGGCAGAGATAGAGAATTTGAAGGAGATCAGGTTCTTCGAACTTCTCCGCTCGCCCGTCTGCGATCAAGTCTCTTGACTACTGACCCTAAAAGAGTTTTCAGAATGCCGTCACCTGTAAGTCCCACTCCTCCTTGACTGATGCTATTTCCACCTGCCCACGTGACTGTATCCACGATATCCCTGACTCCGCCCTCGACCAAAGAGCTCAGTTCATCGTCCAGTTCTTGAAGTGCTTCTCTGGCGCCCTCTTCATTGCCAACTTGAAAGAATTGGACGCCGACTTGAAATGGTGGGGCATCCAATTTATCGAGTTTCTTAGCGGCAGCCAAGAGAACGGACTCCACATCATCGGAAGGAACGCCATCTGTAAGAACAATCAAGTTGAGAGGCTTCATCTCCCGACCTGCTGCCATCTCGATGTCTAATCTGGCGAGATATGGTTTCAAGATATTGTGGACGCGGATACCAGTTGGTGTTCCACCTCCTGGTCGGACCCTGTTGAAGATATCACTGATTGTTTCCGCGCGTTTGATGCTTCTGTATCCACCTGCTGCGATCCCCTCGGCAGGCACACCCACATCTGAAGATTTATGGTTGAGGAAGTAGACATCGATACCGTCTTTGTCGTACTGTGTAACGATGGGGGCAATAGTTGAGAGAGCTTGGGAGACTTCGCGCCACGAACGGCCTGCCATCGAGCCCGAATCATCGATCAGGAGAGTGGTGTCGAAGGTAGCAAGAAATGAGTATGGATCTTCACCTGCACGTGAACTAGTGGTAGCTGGCGCTGGTGTAACTGGTGTTTCGAGCTCGGAAGGACCAGTTGCGAATGTTGGGCCTGAAGCTGCTGTTGGAGAAGCCGTATAGGCTGGTGGAGGCTCGTTGGAGGGAACGGTAAAGGCGTTCATACCTGGACGATCTGGTCGGCGTGTTGGGGGTGAGGGGTTCGCGAGCGGACTTGGAGATCGTCCTCTAATATCATCAGGGCTGAAGGGGTTCAAATCGGCTGGGCCTCTGAAGATCGGTGTTGGTTGTTCAGGTTCAGGTGCAGCTGAGTGGGAGTGGGAGTGGCGTGAAGAATTACTTGTCTTGCGAGCAAGTTTGCGGAGAGAACCTAAGAATGATGATTTTGTCCCAGCTGCAGGGTCAACAGCCCAAGGCGAGGATGCAGGCATGATTGGGATTTGATGGCTTCTGGTGGTAGTTGTGATTGTTGACATTGAGAAGGATGCGCTGCGAGGACGTGGATGTAGGTATACAAGTGTGTCTTCGGTAATTTTGGTTGGTGCCACTTGTTTTGTGGCTCTGAGGAGTGAATGGAGAAGGAACTCACTGTAAGAGAACATACCTTTGTTATTATACTGTTTGCTTCTTCTTCTCTTCTCCTCTTCTCCTCTTCTTCTTACCAACGTTGGCCACTGTTACAATTCAGACTTCGATTCTGCCCGTGTACCTGGTCCATGGCTATGCTATCCTTCTGTGAGGGCAAAATGATAGGCCATATGGAAACGCCACTGATACCAGCACAAACACGGCCATGCTTTGTGCACGGGTTGCCAGGAAAGATGCTGCTCAATATGCGATCGTTCAGATGGATGGAACATCCTTCTAGGGGATCGTCTTGTGGACAGCGCTCGAACCCAGCTGTTTCATTGGCCCCAACACAGCCACATCTAAGCCCCCCTTCGCCCCTAAGAAACTAGGCAACCGCTGAGGCTCCTCAACCTCCACCACTTTCAGATGCAAGGCTGAGTATCGGACGGTTTACTCTGCCTCGTTGCCCCCACCCTTTAAACAATGAAGCCTCTTGTGACCCAGCAAGCGCCAAATGGCGTCTGCAATTTCCCCACCTCGCGGGCGCGGGGTGTGATCGTGGAACGAGGGTACAGGCGCCCGGTACAAGCACAGACGATGAAAACCACATGTGTATGCTGCGTAGTACGAACAAAGGGGGTGCAGTGCAATGCAGGAACGGACATAAGATCAATTGAGTATGAGGGCTGCGACTTGCCAGATCGCAAGGCCTCTTGGCCCCGGCAGAAACATAGTCCCCTCCTTCCTGACATGAGATGGCCTTGATGGTTTGCGGATGAGTTGGTCTTTGTAGTGGGGGATATGGCCTGCAGGGCGCAAGTGCTCCTAATCCTATAGCCGCTACTTCTGAGGCACCGACGATGGACATGGGTGAGGCTGGAGTCAGTTAAGTGATTCGAGCAGCCGTGATTTGATACCGAGAACTGGGCTCTCTCGTAAGGCGACGAACTATATTTCGACATTTTGGAGAGGCTCCTTGATTTTTTGGTTCTGAGAGAGTAGCTTCACCGAATATGACTCATGCAGTGAGAAATGCATACGCAGCCTCGAAGAGCCCTAATATCAAGTATGTGGGGGTGGGAGGTGAAGAGGTCATGAACAATTCTATTATACCTCTTCTTATTATCTGTCGAACTCCTAATACCTGTATTCTTTGTACCCTTGAAGGCCTATAAACCCTAAGGAAAAGAATTGGCAGCCTTCTCTTATTTCCATTGTTCTGTCCCTAGGCATTTCCTAGTTGTCAAACTCCGTGCTTCCCCAAACACTCAAAACAGAAACCTAATACAATCCTACAGAACATCTTCTTGGCCACATTTCTCAGTCCCACCTCATTCGCCTTGTACGGATCGCCAAATCACCACCACCATTCATGCGCACTTTTTTTTCTACTACCTCTCGTCGACGTATCATTCGACGAGATGTCAGGGGCGCGTGCCCATTTCCGCTCAGGAGTGTACACTTCAATTGTTGTGCTCGAGGAGGGCAGTTCATACTCCGATCCAGAATCCTCTTCCCAATCCACTCGTCGCTTTCGTGAAGCTGCTGCTCGAGAGGATGCTTTCTGAAGACTCCGATCTCGGACTGAATTTGATACAACCCTGCTCTGTGAAATCTTATTCTGAATAATCACTTCCATGCGCATGGGTCCCTCCACACCCATGGATGGAACGCGAAACAATTTGCGATTCGTCCTCTCGTCGACGTCCGCTTCCAATTTCGCAAGATTGGGGATTACATGGACGGTATACTTGATGCCCGTGACTTCCTCTAATCGTTTCTGGAATTCACTGCAGCAGTCGCACATATATTCACTAACGCCTGCGATGAAAAGGTCCACTTCCTTGTCTGATGACTTGATACGGCAAAGCTGTGGTAGCATGCCTACACAGTCGCTCTTGCAAAATTTCATGAGCAATCTCATCGCCCAGAATAGCATAAGCTTCTTTTCTACATGTGAAGCAAATTCAGTGCCACTTGGTACTTTTTGACGGTTATCAAAGGGACCTGATCTGAAGGCATACCTGTGGCTAAGGCCGAAGAGCAAAACTTGTTGTGTCCAGTATTCCGAGTCCAACACCTTCTCATGTGCTTCGACGTTGTCTGTATACCCTGACACAGCGCACATCCGTGGGACGAATCCTCCTCGTTCCTGAACAAACCCAAATGTCTTGGCGCTAAGGTTGGCCGTTCCTCTGTATATTTCAACCGGTGCAAGAACCATGACGACTTGGCCTGGACCGCGAAATACAAAGTATTGGTTTTGGATCAACGCTTCTAGGATTCCAGGACTCTTTTTGATCGTAACAACCTTCGTAGGGCTCGGAAATCTTGTACGAAGAAGCTTGTTGATCGACGAACAATGTTCCTGGAGGTCCTTCAAATCCTCGCAGTCTTCGAATCCATGCTCCTTAAGCCATTTTTGAACATCTTCGCTTGTTCCTAGAGAAGAGAGTCTCTCTGCTGCTAATTTTAGAGCCGCAAGAATCTCTCCAGGTTTGACCTTTCGTGCTTGGTGGATTACTTGCTCGTCTTCTGATGAGAGATCGTCATCACTGGGGATGGTGGGCATTTGCGGGACAGACTTTCTAGGCCTCCCTCGCTTGGACTTTTGAGGTGCCTGTGCCGCCTTTCTCAGATGAGATTCCTGGCTTGGCTCTTCGTCGTGATTCGATTTCTTTTTGGAATTAGCATTCCACCTAATCACATCTTCTGTCATCTTTCTGCTTCTCTGTTCAGCTTTGCTGCGGATCTTCATCTTGCCGAGAGTTAGGCTGGGTGAAGTGGAGATGGTTTGGAGGAGGCCAGACCCTTTGACGGTGGCACTGTTTGGCCAAGGTGAAGTGCTTTAGCAAGCTTGTGGTGCGACTTGATCTCAAGGTGCAAGTTGGAAGTGAAGAAGTGTAGATCAATGATCAGACAAGAGCAGTGAAAGAGAAAGGAAGTGATATATTTCTTGACGGAAGGAAGGAAGAGAGCAAGAAGCAATGGCTGAGTTGAACGGTGGGAAGGGTTAATATCTCCAGTCAAATGAGGTGTGTGTGGTTTAAGAAGTAGGTTGAAGCGCAAAGTTGAAGATGTAAATATGAACTGGTAAAGTTACAGACGTGGAAGAAGTGAAATTAGCCTACCTCCCCGACTTCCTCAAGACTCCTGAAGACATTGAAAGTGAAATTCTAGTCTCGCCTGATATTCGGCTCCAGGTTCGCGATTGACAAGGCGAAGTGATGTTGCTTTCAGGACAAGCTCGCACTCGGAAGTCAAGAACATTGCTTCCTCCACCTCGGGGCTTTGGGGTTGCAAGTATGCGAGTACAGCCGAAGAAGCACCTCGTTCTCAGGACTATTCTCATCTTTGAAGTTCATCACGTTCTCGAAGCGCTGCAGTAGTGGCGCGGAAGTCAGTACTCAACCCCAAGAGCTCTTCACAATACGGCCATTCTCCCTACAACCGCTGACTCCGGTCTTAAGAATATAGACTTAGGACGCTGAAAATTACCTTCTGTAGGTGTTGGTGCTGCCGTGAGAACTCCTCGATCCAGTGATGTCGTCCGATGGATCCGGCGGTATGCACGATAGGACCGACCGACGAAAGAAATTACCGGCATCTCTGGTGAGTCAGACAGGGGTCAAGCCTCGTGGAGAAGCTCCCGCAACATGCATATGGTGGAGCATGTGGAGCATTTGAAACATTCGACCCCTTTCGGCTTATCGGAGCAGTTTGGCCACGGGGAGCCAAGAATGGCGTGAAATGTCCAGCAGACGAGAATCTCTTGGGGGACACGCTACGATGCACACGTGACCATGGCGATTTGGCATCTGCCCAGCGGTCCAGTCAGAGGCCGCCTTGGTGTCCTCCGCCCATGGCCCTTCGATTCGCCCGTCCTTCCTCCCTCCTCTCTCCTGCCCTCCCAGGCCAAAGTGCACCCGGTGCCCAGTGTCAAGCTGATCAGGAGTCGGTACGCCAACAACGGCCTATCCCGCGCTGCTCCGCGGCACGATCCCATGCCTGAATTTTAAATCCACCACACGTCCCTGGCCCAGGTAATTTATCATAATTTATCATGGTTTTGGG
>NCSK02000253.1:0-42774 GCA_002276475.2 Chlorociboria aeruginascens | reverse complement strand
GTGGTATCGGTGATTTTTTCAAGGCTCAGCGAGCAGGCTCCGTCCTCACTTGGCAAACCCTGGGGTTATGGCATGGCGAAACGAGACATCGTACATCAGATACGTATGGCAATGTCACTTGGGAGCTTGGACGGCCAGAGGAGTAGCCGTCAGCGTGGTCACGCCCTCACCAGCAGCGAGACGAGATGGAGGGGCGGAATCTCGCTCGGGAGTCGGAAGTCGGGAGTCGGGAGTCGGGAGTGACGACTGGACGTGACTTGGGAGCGGCGGGCGTCGACTCGGCTGTCGGGGAAGTTGAGATGTGGAAGTGTGTAGGGAGTGGATGCCGTCCGTCCTGGTGGTCCTCCGTCGGAACTTCCGTCCTCTCCACGTGCGGACACGGGTACGAGCCCGGAGCCCATGATGCTACGCCGCTGCCGCTGCCGCTGCCGCTGATCGCTGTCTTTCCGTCTGATCTGATCTCGCCTGTCGTCCTGCCGTATCCATTGATCCCTTACGGGAGGACTCTGCAAGCATTCCAAATATGCCAACCCGTCCACGCCCTTTCTCCTTGGCCGGCTAACCGAGTATCTATAACACCTCTGGCCGTGTTTCATCGTCCAGGGGGGCGAGGCGGGGCGGCGTGGAGGCGTGGAGGCGTGGAGGCGTAGAAACACTCTGCAGCTTCCTTTACCGTTGATCATTCATGGCCCTTGTCGTCGTCGCTTCTTCTGGGCTGCGGCTATTGTACCGTCCTCCGTAGTGACCTACCGAGTCAGACTACGAGACTACCGGCTTTCACCCGTCGTCAGTCATCGTGGAACTTTGAGTGGCTGAAGGCCAAACATCGTTGCACCTCCCTTTTCGAGTTTCCCACGGCTTACGAGTATGGTGTGCATGTGCGATGTCTTGACATTGTGCAACATAGAAATACTCCAATCAAGCCAGCAACTGCGAGGCGCGGATGGTTTCTGGATTTGCTGCATCTACAGTGTCCCCCACGACAATCCTTCTGCGCAACCCACGCCACTCCTTGCGCCTTGCGCCTTGCTCCTTGCTCCTTGCTCCTTGCTCCTTGCTTAGCTCCTGTTCCTTCCACGACGATGCTTAATCCCACGAGAGCAGAGCGCATATCAACTCTCGCTTTGGCCCGACTCTGAGAAGGGCAACGGTGTCGATGGACGCGGTGGATTTATTTCGACAAGCAGAGAGCTCGGTCTCGCGCGCGAGGGATGCCAAATCGTTACGAGCTCGAGAAAGCAGCCATGAGAGTGATGATCACTCCCCCCGGATCGCACACACCTTGACCGCATGTTGTAGATGTCGCCAGGTGTGTAGCACGTTTCTCCAACGTCCGATTTGAAGTGAGGGTGTTGACGTGGATAATCCAGAGAAAAACCCGATGTGATCCCAATCTGCCTCGATGCTCGCCTTGCGGTCGTGCGGGCGCCCAATGCGAATATTTCGATACGACCAAGGGCAAGAAGATATCGCGGACCTATGTGATCCGACTCCAAGACAAAGTCCGGGCTTTGGAGGCGGAACTTAGCCAGTATACCGAGGAAGATGGATTGCCTCAAAATACGGAAGACATGGTGCGACCCGGGGGACTCGTCCGTTTAGGTGAAAATGATGAAACCCCAAGATTTCTGGGGCCATCAAGTGGTATTGCAATGACACGAATTGTTATGGAAGAGGCGAAGAAGTATACCGATTCAAGAACAATTCGTGAGTTAGTGCCCGAGGTCAGGAACCGCCGGACCCCAGCTCAGTCCCCCGAATCCGCAACAGAGCGCAAGATATCATATCCCATGATTAGTGCTGTGCCGGCTCCAACATTACCCAGCCGACTTGTCACCGATAATCTGGTAGGGATCTTTAATCAGAAGGGTACGTCTCTGTCTTGTACGTCTATGGTTACCCAACCCCATATTTCTATGGAAGAGGACTTAACCTTTGATTAGCTCAATCCTTGCAGCCCACTCTACACGAGCAAACATTTGCGGAAGATGTTCAAGCAGTCTACGATGGCAGCTCTGATCCATACCAAAACTTCGTTGTTCGAATGGTGCTTGCCATAAGCATGCAAAAGTTAGATTCGCAATACGCTGGTCTGGCAGACAGTTACTATCTGGCTGCCATGGCTTATATGGAGGCTGTCGTCCGTCCCAAAGACATTAAGACGCTTCAATGCCTGGTCTTAACGGCTCAATACTCATTGCTAACCCCTACCCGGACGGCTATCTATTATATCGTAGGCTTAGCGACAAGGCTGTGCCAGCAATTAGGCTTGACAGAAGAGAAGACCATCACCCAAGGAGTTTCACTAGGCACGGTCAATCCTTTGCAGATGGATTTAAGGCGCCGGCTATCTTGGATTGTTCTCTCCATGGAATTTGGCCTGGCTCACGCTATGGGTCGACCCAATGCCTTTGCTACTGGCCAAGATCATGTGGATGTCAACTTCTTCGAGCCAGTCCACGACAGTAACATTACCGCCAACGGCATATTGCCGGGTCCGCCATCCGAGAGTAAGGTCATCGCGATACACTTTTTCCGCATGAGACTATTGCAGGCAGAGATCCGCAGGATTCTCTATCAAATGAAGCGACCCGAGCCGAAGAATGAAGATCATCCTTGGTATGGTCAAATGGAACAAAAACTCAAAGCTTGGCTCGACGCTTGCCCTCAGAAACCAAGCTGGGTCAAGCCCTGGTATGCTATGCCGTGCAGTAGACTGCCTATCCCAATGACTAATAGCTTTTCAGGTTCCTTTCAAGATACAACACAATGATAGTGATGCTGTATCGGCCGTCTCCCCAAGTCCCAAAACCTTCGGTTCGTTCTGCAATTTTATGCTATGACGCATCTGCATACAATGTTAAGATGCAGAGCACGCAGATGGTCGCCGGTTCGGTTGACATAACATGGATATTTCTTCTGACCGTTTTTATGGCTATGAACACAATACTCTGGTCTATATCCTACCCAGAAGTTCGGGCTCTGAACAGCAAAGAAGAACTCGAAGAAGTCATTGATATTGCTCTTGGTATCATCATGAAATGCCGCGAGCGCTGGCCGGGTACTGCGGCAGCTTACCATCTCTATGCGAAACTTGCAAAGGCATGCTTGAGAAGTTATGATGGAAGTCGTGACTCTCAACCGCCATCCTCATTCTCTGCTACTTCTCCTTCTTCCTTTACCGATGCCACTTCCCCCTCAGCTTCAGAACATTCGAGCGCCACGACTGGGTCACTCGCGCAATCACAAAGCCAATTCCAACCACCTGTATTCAACTACGTATTTGATCAGATGCCAGAACAAGTACCCACATTTGACTTTGGGGACTCTAGGACTCCTGAAACGCCATCTTTCAGATCCAATTCGATATTCATGAACCCTGGCAGTGCGCAATCAGATCGTCGTTTTAGTTACTTCCCACCCGAATTCACTCATCCAGATAGCTTTCCAAATGGCTGGGATCCGGTGACTGGGCCAACAGGCCAACCCAACGTTTCAGCGACTGCTCCAATCGTACCACCGTCACACTCCACCATCGCAGATTCGAGCTACTTCACGTCGTCCACGCCATATAATTTTGTCCCTCATATTTATCAACATCAGGACTATGATACGGGACTAAGGTCAGGAAGTCTCAGCCAACAACAACAGATGGAGTTGATGCAAGACCTTGAGACGAATGGGTTGACAGAGATTCATAATATAATGAATATTGGGCAGCAATCGCAGTACGAAAACCCCGGCAAGTTTCATAGCTGATAAGCTGTTCGAGTTTAACCTCGTGGTTAGGGCTTTTTGGCCATGGAACGAATAGATTAATATCTAGTGAACCATTTTAATAATGGGACATACAGATTTATCATCAACCTTTACTTCACAACCTGGCTGTTATTTTGCTTTTTGGGGATTTTTTCTTGCCATAGCGGGAACCAAGACACCCGTAGCTGGGTGGTGTTGAAGGCTTGTATGAGGAAGCATAGATCCGGGTGGATTTGGAGTTCACCGGGTTAGCAATTGGATCTAAGTGAGAGGTACTGATATTTTTCCAAATTAAGACATAACGGAAGACTGCATGAAGTAATGCACAACTCATTACGAGGATTGCAAACAATACCTCCTACCTCTTTTACCTCTCGTAATTTCACTTCCCCTTCCCCTCATCCCCAAACGCTCTCTCTACCTCCTCCGCCATCTCCCCCAAAGTCGCAAACCTCCACGTGAAAGCCACTTTATCCCCCAAACTCTGCAACAACTCACTCACATCTTCTCTCGCAATCCAGGAACTTGTCATCCCCATCTTCTTCGCCGGCACATGATCATGCGTCAAAGATTGTGCCGTATGCAGAATCTCACCCTTTTCCACTCCCAACCCTTTCGCATGCTCCACCAAGTACTCAAAATTCCTCAGATCAGGCTTATAGCTCCCGATATCCTGCGCCGTATACACTGCATCGAACTCTGCGCCCTTCAGTGGCCCCGCTATCGTCCGCCGAATCGTCGCGTTGTCGATATTGCTTAGTATTATAAGCTTATAATATTTCTTCAAAGTGTGTAATGCGGCTACGGTATCTGGGAACGCGACCCACGCGCCGATCGCGTCTCCGAATTTTCTAGCGTCGGATTCGGAGGGTGTGGCGAGTCCAAGGGAGGTGCCGAACGAGATGTAGGCTTTTTGTAAGAGGAGGTTGTAGGGGAGGGTCGGCTCTGTGGTCTCGAAATGCGATTCGAGTTTTTGGAATTCGGAGAGTGTGTAGGTCCGGTCGTTGATGTAGGGGTTTGGAGTTGGGAGTCGGGCGAGTAGGGGTTGAAGACCGCTGAACATTCCGCCTTTGGAGGGTCAGTGGGTATGCTTTGAGGAGGAATGGGAGACATGGAGATGAAGATTCAGAGTGTGTGCTGGGGGAGGGAGAGAGTCTTGTGATCTTGGAATATCATTCAACTTTCGTTTTGCTCGTATAAATAAAAGGGCCAGTTATTTTTTGCACCGAGAAAGGGAAAAAAAAAAAAAAAAAAACTCGCCTTTTTCATCTATCAAAGTAGCATAGACGTCAAACGACAAAGCTTTGAAATCCGTAAGCTCTGCCGGATCTTCTGGCCTGACTTTCCCCATTTTTTCCAGACGGATACTGACTGAGACCTCAATTGGATGTTTAAGATGTGAAAGATTGCGGAAGAAAAAATTAGAGAAAATAACAATTCGGAGAGAGAGAGGTGTGTGTATTTGGCTTTCATATTCCTTCCTGTATATATCTATATATGCAAAACATGCATGCATGCATGCAATAGGGCGTGTCGTGCATCAATCAGCAAGTATGTATGTGTCATTTATATATGACTCGAAGCTAAAAGTGGAGTTCGTGCTCGAGAAACGTTGGGGAATTGGTTCGAGAAAACCACAGTAGGTATACATATATTAATTGCATGGCAAAAAGCGTATGGCAGGGCAGGCCATATGTCAGCGCAAGGGCGCGTCAATCCCCGCAATCCACGACGATGGTAATTTTTTCCGGCTGGATTGGGATGTAAAATCCTCATCTAGATAACGGTAAGGCTATGTAAGTAGAGATTTATCTTAAAAATCCAGGCTTTATCATTGCACGAAAAATGGCCTAAGTTTTCAATGAGAAATTGGAGTTTTTATTTATAGTAACGCTTGGTATACCATTTGTACGGAGGGGTATCATGGCTGCTCCATAAGTACACTAACATGAGGTTCAAATCAAACGCTAATCAACCTCTTCCTCTACAGGCTCAAAACTCTCGGCATCGTCCTCGATTTTCAATTCCCCAATTGAGTCTTCTAGCCCCGCAGTAGCTTTACCTTTAACACCGGATTTAGCGTTCTTTTTCTTCTTGCGAGGTCCGCTGACTTCGCCCCCAAGGGGCGCTTCTCGTACCCAGCGAACAACAGCATGTGCTCTATCCGTACTAATAGGATATTCCTTCCCATCTTCTTGGGCCCAGCGTTTCGGCATCTCTCTCCCTTCTGCTTTCCGTGCTTCTTCTTCTTGACGACGTTGGCGAGCTGCGACTGCTGCGTGGAATGAGGCTTCGTCATGCACTCGGTCATCTTCCAGCGCTTCCATGATTGCTTGTTGCTTCAGTCGTTCCCTTTTCTCCGCTGGCGTCTCTTTTTGTTGGTTTTGAGGAGCTTGGCCGGGAAGAGGAGCTGGTGCACAGAGTGATTCCCACGTTTGTTGCAACTGGATCCAGTTGTCGCCGCGGCGGAGAACTTCAATCCAGTCTGCACGACTGGGTGATCGTGCGGCTTGGAAGATGGGATAGCCATCACACACTCGGGCAAGTCTTGCGACCATGTGAGCATGACGTTGAAGTTCCCGAGATGAGGTCTGAACCAGGCAATGGCAAAGCAGCAAAGAGTGTAATGCATCTGTAAGAAGTGGATGGTAAGTTAGAGCCTCGTGGCAATCAGTTTGAGCAAGTAAAGCTTGAACCGTATTGTCCTGCAGACTTTGTAGCTGCTTTTTCGTAGTAAGAGCAGAGGCTGTTTCAGGATACGGTGGGAGGTCTGCGGGCGGTGTCGCCGAAAACAAGGTTGACATCTGGTAAACAACTGGTGGTGGAAGAGTTGGAAGATCAGCAGCTCGAGAGGTGCTTGATTGTTGTCTATTTCTACTTGAGTGCCCGTTATGAGGAACAAGCGCATCAGATAGCCGTCCATTACTCAAAGAAGTATTACTCTCTAGATCGAGGCTTTTAGTAAATTTTTGAGGCTTGGGTATCTTGAAGCCATTTGCCGCTTGGTTGACCTTACGAACAAACTCTTCAGTTATCTCGGATGGAAGTCCTGGCGTATAGTCAAAATGCGACAAGTATGTAATGTAGTCTCTTAAAGCTCTCTTAGCATTCGTCTTGACGATTTTACGGGCATCAAGGCGCTTGTGATGAGCTTCCTTCTCGACTGAACTCATCTCAGGAGGCTCTTCTGCATTAGGGGTTACGTCTTCATTATCTTGCTCTGTTTTAGAGCTGTTGACTCCGTTGGTGGAGCGAGGTGGAAGAGCTGCGCTCACATGTTGACAGGCAATAGTTAAGTAGACACCAGCCCGATGAAATAGGAGTTGAGTTTCGAGACTGCTTGGTTGATCTTCTTCGTCTAGCTTTATCTCTTCTTTCCATCTACTGCTGCGTTGGGCCTCGGCAGCTGCTTCACTGGCCAATTGCAGTTGTTGACGTCCTGCCCTATGTTGTCCCTGGTAAAACCTACAAACTTGCAAGGCAGATGTGAGATCTTGTGCAGCACCTTGAAAATCATCTTTGAAAATTTTCGTAACAGCCCGTGTCCTCAAAATTTCGGCCTCGTTCGGCCGTTCGGCAGTAACTTCATCCAAGGGTTTGAGACTTGTACATTCAGCAAGCTGACGTGAAGGTATCTTTTCGTGGAAGAAATGAACGTATTTCGCATCAGGATCATTTGGACTTCGTTGCAAAACTAGCTGGGCCACGTCTTCAAGACTGGACGCAGATTGCATGGTGGCAACACTACATGCAATCTCGTCCAAATGATATGCTTTTGACAACTTCTGCGTAGCCTGTTCCCTCATACGATGTTTTCTTTCTCTACTGAGTTTCGCAGTTCCACCTCCTCCGCCAATCCCAAGACCTAATGCCGCACCGCCATTGCTCAGTAATCCATTTCCTGCATTATTGGCATTTGTGAGAGACGAAGACGTGACACCACTGGCAGCTCGCACAGCAAGGTTCGTAGCATCGTCGACCAATTGTCGGATCTTTAAAAGGTCGAAGAAGACCGCAGGGTCGATAGGTCGTGGTCGTGGAAGAGTGTAGTTGTTATTGGCGAGGCTTTCGAGAACCTCGGGGGGTAATTGCAGCCATGGGCCATGGAACGAAGAGATATATCGCCAATGCCTGCGGAGACAACACTATTAGCATCAAGCTTTCAAGCTTTGTTAGATGTTTCGTAGCCGCAGATCCATTACTTGCGCATTTATGGTATTAAATCAAATGCCCAAAGAGAATCCAGCAGCCTCAATCGGGTTGCCATAAGGAATATACAGTATCATATAGGGTGTACACTAGATCAAGGAACTTCATCTTACTTATTGCGACAAATGATGAGTGCAGATGTTGATGGCTGAGGCGGTTTCGCATCCTTGGTTTTTGGGATCGAGGTTGAAGATGAAGGACTCGGAGGAATCTGGTTTGCGGCCGAGTTCTCTTCGACCGGGCTCTTCGTCTTCTTTTTGGCCATTATTGTAGAGAGTGTTGTTAAAGTATACAAGGGTTGCAATCAAATTATATTGATACATGTCCAATTACATTCATCTAGAAAATATTAATACACGGCCGTCAAACATCGCTTAAATTGGGTTCAACATGCAGCGTCGGGGTTTAGCGAATACTTATACTTATACTTATATTGACTTCCAGAGAGGATTTACTTGTACAATCCACGGTTTTTGAAGTACGAGTACTTTAGTAATCTTACTATATATCTAATCATCTGAATGTCTATGCCCGAGAGTTTGGTATTCGCTCTTCTGAAAATACTAATATGGATATACCAGAAGGAAACTCCAATGCACGCTGAAGCGCAAAATGCTTCACCTCTAAGCCCTTACAAGCAACCACCAATGGTTGCCTGACTTCTTCTATTCTCAGTCTTCCCATAAATATCTAAGAGCTCAGTGCAAGACATGCGTCTACAGCAAGGCCAACCCTGAAAAGTTAGTATATAAAAAGGTAATGGGGTTCAGGAACAGCTTACCTGCCATCCTTCTGAGCCACTACATCGCTTATGATATCCCTGTCCAAATCTGGAAACATGCCTGCGAGGGTTTCCACAATATTGATGTGCTCAGCGCGTTGAATCCGATGGGCTTCTGCAACCTCTGCACTGGCTTGTCTCGCAGCCGCATCTTCAGCTGTCATTCGATCTCGAGAATTTGACTTCCGGGTAATGGGGTCGCGAGCATTAGTTGGAAGCTGTAAGTTGTGAGGTTGATCAGTACTAACTCGTGGCGACGGAGTCGGTCGAGGTGTGTTCGCTAAGGGCGTCCTCACACTGGGGGAGGTTGAGGCATCTTCTGAGAAAATCCTACCAATTGACGACAAGGGCCGCTGAATTGTGCGTAGAATTCCACTTATTGCGGCTTTTTCGTCCACTGCGTCCTCATTTGAGGAGGTAGATTTGCGTGGGGTTGAAGGTTCTCCTTCCGAGGAGTGACGAGGCGTTACTTCTGGATGACTGAGAGTCGATTTCTCCAATAACAGTTTTGGTGCTGTTACTTTCACTTCCTCTACCGAGTGTTTCTCAGCGATAGTTAAAACAGCTGCTTCGACATATTTTTCAAAATCCTCATCTGTAATGGTCAATGTTGTCCGATCAAGGTTCTCAATGAACTGCACAGCACCCATCTGGTCGAAAGTTAGATAACGTTCTGTGAGAAAATATGTTTACTTACCAGTGATGAGAGATAATAACCCGCCTCGCCACCTAGTTTATCTTGATTTCTAAACCTCAAAATATATTGCACGTTCGAGACAAGATGCTCAGGGTTTCCTTGAAGTACCACATAGATCAATAGTGGCATAAATGAGTCCGCAGATGAGTCAGCTTTTGAATGCTTGAGGAGGCCTGAATAATATTAGCCCATATCTGCGGGGTGAGAAAAACAATGGCTGACCAAATATGACCTTGCAACAGTTAAGAACGCATATGATTTTGTCGCGTGGTGCTCTATATGTCTTTATTTTGAGCAGTTCTATCACTGTAGTCAATACAATTGACCTATTTGCAAACATTCCTACTCGTACCTTGCTGTGCCAAAATCAAGAAGCGTCTGCCGCTATCTCCAACAGGTGGAATATCAAGATGCTCCTCTTTGACCCACCCATAAATGCTTATTTTCTGCGCAAGAATGTCGTCCCGCTCAACATCTTCTTGGTGTTGTCCCCTTCTTCCAGGGCCCATAGGCCTTTCGGTTCCTTTTCTCTTCGGCCTAGGACCAGGAACAGGCTGAGGGGGTGGTATTGCAGGAGAAAATGTTTGGGTATAAAGTCTGTTCATGACTAATTTCTCCATTCCTTCACGGGCATTATCAAATTCTGCATCCGATACTTCACGCCACACTTCACATTGGGCCATTTTGTTGGTTATGAAAGCTAAGAAATCTCCAATGATTTTCACCTGCTCATGGACCATCCACTGCTTTTTGCCAAATTCTTGTAAGAAAGACCGCAAAAAACTTAGCTACTGGATCGGCAGTCCGATGCCGTAATTGCTCCAAGAATCTGTGAAAATCGAATGGCAAGTCTGATTCTGGCTCAGGCTCGGGAGGCGGGGGTCTATGTAGAGAGGGGCCGCTTGGAGATATTGGGCCCTCCGAACCACGATCATCAGGTATTCTAGACTGGCTAAAGCTGTGTATTGATCCAGGTTTGGGGGGAACCATAGGTCCAACGTCAGAATCATCTATCAACTGTTGATTGAATGAAGAAGTTGATATTCTTAAGTCCTTTAAACTCTGAGTCGCAGCATTTGGGTTCAATGGTTCAAGGCTAGATTTTCTTGGGGGATGCTGTACAACAGGGCTTCCAAGAAGTGGTCCAGCAAATTCAAGGCGTGGGGACATAACTTCCTCATGACCAGGACCCCGACCTTCTTGACTAAATTGATCCATTATACTTTGTATTTCCGATTTTGAGCTGACCTCCCGCTCGTCCTCGCTAAAAGAACGTCGTTCGTCAAAACCTCCATCAGATCTAGTAGGTGATCGATCTGCTGAGCGTGTAAAATGAGGGATCGATTCGGCACTGGAGGCGGATCGTGAAGGAGGTTGTGATGATGCTGGTGTATTTGGAGTTGGATCCAAGTACGCGGGAACTTCCAAATAGAGCTGTTGGTCGGAGCTCATTTTGAAATAGGACGAAGAATCTGGCTTCAAAGTGACCGTAGATGACTCCATGGCCTCATGATCAAATGATATCTCCCCCACTGGGAGCCTTTTGTCGTCTGCCATTGTAGTTCCTTGCTTATTTCCCATCACATTACTCTCAGGACCTCCATTCGACCCATCCGTATTGCTAGTCGCTGTTATAGGTAATCCTTTTTCATCTTGACTGCTGATCAGGGGAAGAGCATTTTCTGGGGCGACATCAGATCCCATCAAATCCCCGCTATCCAAGGTAACTCTTTGGCCATCACTCTCGATTTTTGAGGTTACCCCAGAGACTTGCTTCTCCAAAAGCTCATCTGCACAATCTATTGCGTCTGTAGGTAGTCTAGGAGGAGACATCCATCTACCAGCGCCTCAGGTCGGCGTAGTTCGTTGTCTCAAGTTGGTTGGCGGGGTATTGTCGAGTTTGCACAATCCGTTGGATTTCGAAGACGGAGGGTTCATGAAAGTTGATACGAAGCTCCTTTGGAATATGGTGACAAGGCATCGGGGAGGTTGTATCTACTGTATCATCTTTAATACTGCAGTTTTGGATGTTTCTGACTTTTGTAAATTGCAGTAAGTTAGGTTCAGAAGGGTCGCTACTGTTGAGGGAGCCTCGCTTGAAATCCGGAACTATTTACGTTCCACACTCTCGACTCCACCAGCTCTGTTGAACAACACAACACGATGATAATACTCGATGGCATTACGCTTGACTCGACGCGAAGGTCCTTATAAGACGGTGTCAAGTATCGACTAGATAGCTGGACCGCGACATGTGTGGTATCTACGCGTCAATCTCCACGAGAGCATTTCGTACTCAAAGCAGAGGCCTGAAACAACTGCTTTGCAACAGAGGTCCAGATCATATCGGAGAAGTACAGACTCGGATTGATAGCAAGGATGGATCCTCGTATTATCTATCGTTCACATCAACTGTGTTGGCTCTGAGGGGAGGTCACATTACAACTCAACCCTTCCTGGACCCCTGGAGTGGTTCACTGTTGTGCTGGAACGGGGAGGCATGGAAGATTGGCTCTGAGACTATCGTAGGTAATGATGGTCAGGCAGTTTTTGAACTCCTTCTGAAAGAAAGCTCTTCTCACAAACGTGGATCAGAGTCATGTGCTGCTGTTTTGACAGCCCTACGGAGCATATCTGGTCCATTTGCATTTGTCTTTCTGGACAAGGTCCATGGTCAGATCTACTTTGGCCGAGACCGACTTGGAAGGCGTTCTTTACTCTATAACTCCGGTAGTCACCCTGATTATATTGAATTTTCTAGTACGGCAGACCCTGATAATGGTGCCTGGCAAGAAGTGGAAGCCGATGCCGTTTATCTGCTTGCATCTAGCGACGAAGCAGTTTTACCTAAATTTAAAATTGTGAATGAATCACATTCCTTCACACCAGTGATGCCATTATTTAAGTATCCTTGGGAAGAAGGGACCCTCTCCTCCCCTGTAAGCTGTTCACCTTTCGGGTATTATTTATTCAAATTTGATGTGTCGCTAACAACTATTTAGATATCGTCGATCGGCATATTCAATAGAAGTTTACCTGCCGGGAGCCAGATTCTAAATCCACAATCAGCTCCGGTACAGCTCCTTCAAGAGCAATTAATTGATTCTTTGAAGCTCAGGATACTCAATGTCCCGGTTCCTCCAGACTTGAATCAAGTCTCCAATACCAAGGTAGCTGTATTGTTCTCTGGTGGACTCGACTGTACGGTACTAGCTCGCATGGCGCATGATCTCTTGCCATTGGAAGAGCATATCGATCTAATAAACGTAGCATTTGAGAATCCTCGTGTGATACAGGCAGCAAAATCTACTCCAAAGCCAAAGAAGATACGTCGAAAGATGGCTGGGAATCAAGAGGCTTCTGATCACTTACTTATAGGGAATCTCGACCCAAAGAAAGATGAAATTTCGCATTTTGAGTCGTGTCCGGACCGAGAAACTGGGCGCAAAGCTTTCAAGGAATTACAGCATGTCTGTCCCGATAGAACTTGGCGATTTGTTGCTGTAGGATTCCTAAAATTCACTACATGCATTTCTTTTTAAGGCTGACTAATTAGCAGGTCAATATTTTCTATACAGAGACTTTAGCACACAGAAATCTAGTTACTAAGCTCATTCATCCGCACAATACTGAAATGGACCTTTCAATAGCTTATGCACTTTATTTTGCCGCTCGAGGAACTGGTATTGCCTCTTCGCTCCTGGAACGAGATGCACCATACACTACACCCGCTCGAGTTCTACTTTCTGGCCTAGGAGCTGACGAATTATTTGGTGGATATACACGGCACGCAACCGCTTTCAACAGACGTGGGTTTTCCGGTCTTCTCGATGAGCTTGAATTAGACGTTAATAGACTCGGGAAACGAAATTTGGGCCGTGATGATCGTGTTATTTCACACTGGGGCCGAGAAGCCCGGTTTCCATATTTAGACGAGTCACTAATGAAAAGGGCTATTGAGAGTCCTATATGGGAGAAATGTGGATTTGGATCAGTGGTTTCCGATGTGCCAGAAGTCCCAGAAATCGAGCATGGAAAGAAAGTGCTTCGGCTACTAGCATACAATTTGGGAATGCACTCTGTTGCACAAGAGAAAAAGCGAGCAGTAAGTTGAAATCAACTCTACTTCAAATTTTTATTAAGAGAGTTTCAGATTCAGTTTGGTGCGAGAACAGCTAAAATGGAAATTGGAAGGACAAAAGGTACTGCGCTCATAACATGATAAGAGTTCTCGATTGGCTATGATGATACTTCAGATACTGCTGAATTGAACAGCTTACCTTCGGAAGCTCATTCTATCTGCTTGTCGTGTGTTTCTGCATGTTCAGTAACCTGAGAGCATCGATATGGATGCCGTTGGAATTATAAGTAGTCAATGATGAAGTGGTAAAGGCAAGTCTGAGCCGAACTTAAGGGTCAATCTATTGCAGTTTGTTACGTTTTTGGTCATAGTTGACAACAGAGCAGGTTAACACATATGGGACATTAAACTCAAGCTTGAGGAAGAGCCCCAAAGTCTACGTCTCCGGTAGCAGTGCAAGCTGTTAATATCATTGCTTATAAGTCACCATTTGTAATTATGAAGTCACAAATATAGAAAAGGTCAAGTATGACTGGAAGAAGGTTGGGTTTTAAATAGCCTACATTGCTTAAAAAAGGAAGAATTCTATACCCCTACACTTATTGAATGAGAAACTAGGCCGTGAATCTCATCTACTCTAAAACTTGTATTATCAATCTGAAGATCACTTCTTACAGTGCATATACTAGACAAAGCTCCTGCCTTAAAAGTTGTCTGGGAATCCTCGGAGAAAAGCTTTCAGTCGTCCTCGCTGAGCGCTGTTCAGGAGTGCTTGGCTCTGTGTGCTCACGGTGTGCGTGATGAGATAGTCTATTTGCTGATCTTGGGACGGATGACCCCATGCTGTTCTGAAACTCACTTGGTTTTGGGGCAATGGGCTCCAGCGCAAGCTCTGTTCCTTGGAACGGCACTCATGGATGCGATGAGATGCTGGGTGTGCAGAGTTCACGTCTGGGAACTGGCTTTGGATTGGGCTTTGTTCTTTGGTGGCTACATTTCGGCTAGGTCGACTGAAATACCTCACCAAGCTAGAATGGAGTGCTTCGATTTGTATCTGTATAAGTTTATCGGATACTGAGGAATAAACTTGCCTTTCTTCTTGGTCAAAATTGGAAGACACCTCTTGACTTGCTTCCCGTTGGAAAGATGCTGGTTGGTCTAGTGATCTTTGGGTTCTTATATGTGCCAATGCAGGGTGCTGCAGCACGATTTCCCCGGTACCGCATTGTGTGAGAAGAATAATCTCGCAGGATGCCGAGTGGTGTTGATTCCTGCGAAATACTCGTAGATTGATCTCATTATTGTCTCTCATGAATTCTTTATAAGCTTCGCAAATGTTTCTGGAAGCCATTGTCGAGGAGCCGCAAAATGAACAGATGAATGACTGGTCAGACATGTCTTGATGATAAGAATCCGAAGTTTATATATGTTGAGGGGATTCAGATGCTTGTGAGTGGTTTGAATAATTGAAAAAAACCAGGAGTCAACGCTTATATATATACTCCTTCATTCAAACCACTGTTGACTATTTTCTCAATACATTGCGTTGTCTTGAGATCAAATGTCAACAGGCCACATTGCAGTCAATTACCAATAAGGAAGTTCCACGCTGGTGGGACGACTATGAGAGATAATAATTTTGAGCAATACATTTATTACACCAAAGAAGTTCTGCAAATTTACAAGTTTAGTGTTCTTGGGCTATGGCTACCAGAGGTTGTGAGGTATCGTATAAGGGTGCAAGAAAATGGGCAATTATCACGTGATATATTGGCATTTGTTTTTTAAGTATTTCAAAATTGACTTATAGGTAAGCAGATTTTTGAATGCATCTGAGGAATATACGGGTAGTATACTGACTTAATATTTGCTATTAGTTATCACAGAAACTTAAGAATACAGTCCCAAGTGACTGTAATATATAATCGAAATCTTACATATCCGCAAATGGAAAACAAGAGTCCTACCCTTTTCATTTTATGCCTTAGAGATGTCTACGGACTCCCACAGTTATCGTCGAGGTCAAATTGTCCCCGTATCCGTCCCACTCCTAATCGAAAAATACTGTTTTGTCCATCAGTGCTCCTCCTGCAAGGAAAGGTTCTGAGCGACGACGTGGGAAAACCGATGGTCGTGGAATATTCAATCCCACAAAGAGCAGATCATTTGATTTTGGAGGTTCTGGTAGGAGCTCAAATCCACTCTCTGAAAATGGTATCCGAGAAAAGCGGAGTGCTGCTGGCTGGGCCAGAAAAGTCCAGATGCAAGGGAATCCCTAGGGAGTGGATAAGCAGGTGCGGAGTCCAAGTCTGACCTTTGTTGCGCGCTTGTTGATCCAGCTTGTGAATATTTTGGCGCAATGTGAACTGTGAGAGCCCCTTCGGGCGATGAGGTGGAGTCGGCTGGTGCTCCTGCGCCGTTACCTGCTATGATACGTCGAGGAGTTGCGCTCGCGCTGTGAAGATTCTCTTCACCCCTCAAACGGTTCCCATCACTCCCGATCAGTTGGTAGTGATCTGCTATTCCTATATCTAGTTGGCAGGCAAGGCAATACTTCTTTGCTCCTCCGTCTTTGGGATTTGGACTTGAGCCACGTCAAACTTGTGGCTCTTCATGGCAGCGCGGGCAAGTAACCCAGTGGAAGTTCTGTGCGATGTTTGAGTTCATTAATCTGAGATAGAATGATTGTATTTTTTTGTATTGAGAGCGTTCAGTTAAGAAGAGAATGTAATGGGAGAGGGAAAATTTCATCGCTTATATTGAAATTGATATAGTAATTCACTAGCAGCACTATGTTCTTGGTGTATATAAAAACAACTTTATTCGAAAGAGAACAATAACGCCTTTGAAGATGTCTTATAGACCTAAGTTTACTGGATGGCGAGACGGCCAAAAATCGAGGCAAGTGAAGTCTCACTTCAGCTGCTCATCCCATTTTCAGTACGGAAGTTAACAGTCTTGAATAGACAGGCCACAGTAACTTCAAGAGTTGCTCCTCGATTCTCAAAGCTTGCAGCTTTTGACTTCGCGATCCTTGGTCCATGTGGTTTTGGAAAAAATGGAGATAAAAGGGGGTGGTCACGTGGCACATCAATCAAGCCACCAGAGCCTAAGAATTTCCTTCTGTGAAAGCAGATATTGGATCAGCACCTCACAGCAAATCACCTCCCTTGATATCTGTATCACGGCATATTGCTTAACTTCACTGTCCCCATTCTCCTACAGACGCCATGATCTGGGTTTCTTGAAAACGCTGGAAGAGGGTGGGTCGATATACAAAGACACAGCGCGACATAACATAACGAGACCAGCAGAAGGTATACTGGGCGCGATGATATGAATAGTGTGCGTCTGTGGACATGTGTTGACCTAGTTGGCGGAATGGATGGGTTGCAATATAACATCGACCTTGCAAGTCGCTTCCAAAAGAGAGGATATAAGATATGTCTAGATTTACAATTTTCGTATGTGAATTTGGCAATGACGGTATTAAAGAAAGCTATTGATATCGTACAGCAATTCTTGGGCAGACCCGCAGAAGCAACTGCTCCTAGCAGCTTGGCCTACGATGCTCAATCTACTTGTCAGACTCTTAGAAAGTACGTTGAAAACACACTTGTATCCTCCACGAAGGCCGATATTGATCTCGATATCATTTCTCCAGGAAATGAGAGTCGCCATGGCATACTATGGCCCCTAGGATACGTTGATGTCGATAGCCAGCCCTAAAGTACGTTGGTGACCAACTTCACGGATATGGAAACTCTTTGGAAGGCAGCTCGAGCTGGGGCCGACGATGCAATTCATGTCAGGGTTCTCAAATCTCAAGTAATAATCCATATAGACCACGGATAGCATTTGAATAATCACTCTTGCACCCGTACATAAAGGACGATTGAGAGAAAGCTAGAATAGAAGTTGGAGGGAACGACTGTAATGGAAACTGTACATATAATATAAACAAAGTTCCTTTCATTGACGAGTGAGAATGGACATCATGATAGAATGTAATATATCAAAGGAGCTTTTGTCAAGAAAAAAGGAGTCAGATACTGTGCCCCCTAATCATCCTTCTCGCGAAATGCGCGGCTTGGATTAAGCCGCCATCCATAGCCTCAAACACCACACCTCGTGCCATCCATCGAGCTTATAGCCACAGTATAGCTTCCTCACCTTCTTGATACCAACCTAAACCCCCTCCTCATCGCGTTCAACAGCTTATCTACCTACATATGTACAAGGTTCATACGACATCCATTTCAAATTGAGAAACCGGCTGGGGTCAGATCCACAAGGCGACCGTGCAACTCTGTCGTCATTCTGTTCATCCCGAGAACCCACCTAATTTCCTCCCCTTTTTGTTCTTTTTTTCTACATCTGCACAATGGTCTTCGATCTCTCGCGGCGGCGCTTCACAAGAGCAATAAACGAAAAATATATCTACGGCAGATTTGTGAGTCCTATTCACTGCTTACCGTTTGCATAGCCGTTGTTGGCAGCTTCCTTCCAACAAGCGAGATATATTTCTAGAGACAACGCTGATATTCTCTTTCTACTTTCTAGCCTCTCCTCCATATAATAGTATTTGCAATTGAAATGGCGATACTTTCGAGGCTGGTAGCCAAGTTCAACAGCTACTATGTTGCAAGGCCAGGTAAACAACCGCATCCTCCGATTTCGATTTGGTGGCACTTCTGACAACTCAACAGTGTTAACGATGATGATGACCAATGCGATGCTTGGAGGAATAGCAGATACAGTAGCACAATCTATTACCGCAATTCGATTAAGAGCGCTACGAAAACCCGGAGGGATCACGAAAGATGATACAATAGCTATTGAGATTCATGAGTTGGACAGGAAGAACCCATTCCTTGATCGAGATCTTATCCCAGATTCGAAGGGTCCTCTGCCATCTCCATTTGATTTCGAGCGACTGACGAGATTCATGGCATATGGATTTTGCATGGCACCTCTTCAATTCAAGTGGTTCCAGTTCTTATCCCGGGCCTTCCCCATCACCAAACAGAGTGCTCTTTTGCCAGCGATGAAGATGGTCGCTATGGATCAATTGATCTTTGCTCCTGGAAGTGTGTAGTTCTGATTTTCTCTCAGTCGGAAAGTACACTAAAATATTGCAGGTATTGCATGCTTCTTTACCGTGATGACAGTTGCAGAGGGTGGCGGGAAACGAGCAGTGTCACACAAATTACGAGATATGTATCTGCCAACATTGAAGGCAAACTTCATGGTGTGGCCATTAGTTCAAATCATTAATTTCCGGATCATGCCAATTCAATTTCAACTAGTAAGTACCATTCGATTCCTAGCTCTGGTCTCATACTCACCTTTGTATAGCCATTTGTCTCAACGGTTGGTATTGCATGGACTGCATATCTTTCATTATCGAATGCCTCTGAGGAAGTGGATGCACGGTCAGCTCCTAACTCGCCCAGTATTCGATTGGTATAAACTGATTCGGTGACGATAAAGTAGAGGATAGTTCGACGGTTTTGAGAATCCAGCGTAAAGGTTCCCGATCTCAGGTAGACTTGGAAAAAGCATACATACATCTCAGGGGCATATTTGGGCAATCCCGGAATTGAGATTGGTGGAAGGAGGCGTTCAAGTGAAATAGATTCAGTGGTAGGACTGCTGTAGATGAGTGTCCAATTGTATGATGAATCAAGATAATACTCTTCAAATTAAAACAAGAAGATAATCATAAATATAACGGAGGTTATAATGCCCGAGGAATTTCCATCGGCAACAGCCGAGCTCTGGTGGGGTGTTGCGATGACATCCGTTGGAGGGGCAGATTTCTTTTGCCTTTCAACTACTTAACAGTGAACCATCTTCCAAAAGCTCTCATTACTACCACGAACCACCACCTGTTACGAATTCCGAATCGCAAACATGTCTCTCTCTAACAAGCTCTCAATTACGGATGTCGACCTCAAAGGCAAGCGTGTGTTGATTAGAGTAAGCGGGCTTCCAATTTCACACCCATAAGCCGAGAGCCTGGGACTGACAATAGCCTTTGGGAAACAGGTCGATTTCAACGTCCCTCTCGATGCCGATAAGAAGGTGACCAACACTCAGCGTATAGCAGGAGCCGTCCCAACCATCAAATATGCCATTGACCATGGAGCCAAGGCCGTCATTCTCATGTCCCATCTCGGTCGGCCTGATGGAAAGGCCAACCCAAAATTCTCTCTGAAGCCAGTTATTCCAGAATTGTCGAAACTTCTGGATGGCAAGGACGTTGAATTTGCTCCTGATTGCGTTGGCAAGGAAGTTGAGGATCTTGTCAATAAGGCCAGTAGTGGCCAGGTCATTCTCTTGGAGAACTTACGCTTCCATGCCGAGGAGGAGGGAAGCTCTAAGGATGCTGATGGAAAGAAGGTTAAGGCTGATAAGGCCAAGGTGGAGGAATTCAGAAAGGGCCTGACTGCTTTGGGAGATATCTATATCAGTAAATATATATTCACACTTTTGAGCTATGTATACTAATTGATCAAGATGATGCCTTTGGAACTGCACATAGAGCTCACAGCTCAATGGTCGGTGTTGATCTGCCACAAAAGGCATCGGGTTTCCTCATGAAGAAGGAACTCGAGTACTTCGCAAAGGCTCTTGAGAACCCACAACGCCCGTTCTTAGCTATTCTTGGAGGAGCAAAGGTCTCGGACAAGATCCAATTAATCGATAACCTTCTAGGCAAAGTCAACAAATTGATTGTCTGCGGTGGTATGGCATTCACATTCAAGAAAACATTGGAGGGTGTCAAGATTGGAAATAGTCTATTTGACGAGGATGGAAGCAAGACTGTCAAGGATCTTGTTGAGAAAGCTAAGAAGAACAATGTCGAGCTTGTTCTCCCCGTCGATTACGTTACTGCGGACAAGTTTGCTAAAGATGCTAAGATTGGCTCCGCAACAGATGGGGAGGGCATTCCCGATGGATGGATGGGTCTTGACGCTGGACCTAAGAGTATTGAACTGTTCAAAAAAGCCATTGATGAATCTAAGACAATCCTCTGGAACGGTCCACCCGGTGTTTTCGAGTTCGATGCTTTTGCCCATGGTACAAAATCCACTCTCGATGCTGCCGTCAACGCAGCCAAAAATGGCAAGATTGTCATCATTGGTGGCGGCGATACTGCAACTGTTGCGGCTAAGTATGAAGTCGAGGATAAGCTCAGCCATGTATCAACCGGTGGTGGAGCATCCCTTGAACTACTTGAGGGCAAGGAACTACCTGGTGTCACTGCTCTCTCGAGTAAGTAAATGCTGGCCGACAACATGGAATCGACTGATGGTCTAGACCGCTCCAGCAAGTCCTTCCTGTAATGAAAATTGATGAAGTTTGATGCGTCGTACATAGACTATATCACAAAAATTGATAAACCTTTTGCCTTTGTATCGAATGCCAGTGACGTCCATTTTATGCTACCATCTTACATTGGTTTCGTATCCCCGAACTCCATTTTGATATTGGAAATGCCCTTATCAACGCTTCTTGCTTGCCTCAACCTTCTTGAGTTCCTCCCTGAAACATTATCAGTATGGTTTATAACCCCAAATACAAGGACAAAAGCCACCTACTTCAACTGCGCCGAGAAATCCTCACTGGTATCATCATCATCCCAGCTCTCCTCCCAAAGATGCGTATTATCAGCGGGGACCTCAGTATCCTCCTGCGACCAATCTGCCCACAATGTCAGCTCTAACCCATCTTCCAATCGCAGTCTCGCAGTTCCGAATTTCCGCAAGTGGCTACGACCAGCCAGAAACAAAGGCCTACTACTGACTCTCGACGGGGAAATCCTCAAACTCATCATCTTCTTCCAACGCGGCGGCCGGCTTTGTGTCCTTCGCGGCGTCTGTAGTCTTGTCCGTCGACACGGCCTTGTTGGTTGGTACTGCCGTACCGGATGCGGGTGCTGCTGACATTTTGCGTCTGCTTGTCTGGAACGTAGATATGAAGGCCGGGCCACACGTATCTGGTATTTAAGGTGCAGAGAGACCGGTTCTTGGGTGAGGTGGTGTAATTATGGTGTACAGATATGGTGTATGGTGGTGCTGAAACGTATTCGGGGCGTTCAGTTAAGCCGTCCTAGCCTCGCCAAGCTCGGTCTTCTTTGGCCTTGGCAGCCAGGCAATTTGAGACTGGCCTGTATACGACTTCAGAAGATTTTACAACTCAAGACATATATCTTAGATGATTGATCTATAAGAGACGCAAAGCTTGGTTAGGCTTATTCGTGGTATTTAGGTTGGGCTCTTTTTCTTTGCTTGTGCTGCATACGCTTTGGCTCGTTCATCGTCCACAACGCCGAGTGGCTGCTCCAGGCGCACCACCAGCACTATTAAGGGCCTATAAATGACGTCCGCCTTAGAGGCCGTTGACGACCCGTTTTCTATATCCTGACTGCCGCCCAACTTCATCCAGTGCCTTTCCTTTGCTTCTCTTTTTCTAACTTTTCTCAATAGAGCCAATTTAAGACCATCGACTTCAAGGGTTAAGAAAATCCGGGGACCTTGGAGCTGAGTGTCCCGCAATATCCGGCGCGGGCGTCTACTTTATCTGTTCAAGGTGCTTGTGCAGTTCAATTTTCGTCGATAATTACCTCTCCCTTTTCTACTGTTCGCGTTCGTATACATGCTACTGCACTAGTAGTGCTCTCTATACCTGCCACCAAAGCCCATAAGTTCTATGGTAAAGCTGCCACTACGTCCGATCACAAACGAGGTCTGCGGACCACGAAACTTGAAGAAACAACCATATACAATAACGTTGGAGAGATGAGTCGGTGGTTTAGATCGGCAACAAGGGCGCCGGCGCCAGTACTGGTCGGGGCAGAAGAGGAGCAACATTTACGAAATGTCGAGGGTGCTCTGATATATTTGTTGAATGATGACATCGCGGAAGCGGATCGATTATTGACGTTGCATAATTCCTCCTACCATCTGCTAGGTCGTGGTCTTTCGAGATTTATTGCTTCTGTACTTGCTTCGGAGAAGGATATGTTGAAGGAGGCAGTGGCAATTTTGGTTGAGGCTGAGAATAAGACATGGGAAGATATGAAGAAGGCTCAGGTGGAGCCTACAGCATTTCGGTCGGAAATATATCCACCTGGGACAGAATATTTGCTGTGCTACTCTGGTATTTCGCCCAACTATACTTGAAGTAAGAATTGATTTAAAATGCTGACTCTCTGAATCATAGTGGCTCAATTAACTAGTGCTATAGCTGGCGTTATTAGTGGCTCTGTGACAGAGGCTGTAAAGGGGTTTATGAAACTAAGGAAGGCTTTCCTCACTTTGGATACCATGATGGCGCAGGAAACAGCCTATCTGAAAGAAAAAACAGCCTCGCTCAAAGCTACCGGAGTGACATTCACGCCTCCACAGACAAGGGATGCAAATTCTCTGAGAGTCCCTCTTCCGGGCGTTTATGACAAGCAAGATGGTGATTTAGAGAGTCCTCTGGAATTTGTCGATGCCCTAGAATCGCCGTCTGAATCCAGTAATGCGTCTCCTGAATTTGCAACAATTAGTGAAAAGTTTGCACAACAAGATCTCACCGATAATGTAACCAATACACCCGATAGCTCGCGACCGACTACTCCAGGAGCACCGAATTCGACGCTTGGAGACGAGATCGATCCTGCGCTATTTGCCACCATATTCACTCATCACACAGATATCTTTATTCATTCAGGAATCCGATTATGTTTTGGGCTTCTCCTGATTGTTTTCTCCATGATTGAGAATCCTGTTTTCAGTAAGATCTTGTATCTCATCGGTTTCAAGGGGGATCGAATCCGCGGCGCACAGCTCGTATGGCAAGCCACTCGATTCTCAAATTTCAACAGTGCCATTGCAGGAATTGCCCTCTTGGCTTACTTCAATGGACTTGTAGGATGTTGTGATATCCTACCCACGGACCCTGAAGCGGACTACGATCTCTCTGGCTTCCCGCAAGCCAGAATGGACTCTCTTCTCGGAGAAATGCGAGCTCGATATCCCGAATCAAAACTCTGGAAGCTAGAAGAGGCGCGTCAAAATGCTCACAATAAGAATCTAGGTGGTGCGATCAAAATTTTGGAAGAGAATTCAAACGCCAAAATGAAGCAAATCGTTGTAATGACTCTGTTTGAGATGGCTTTGTCATCCATGTTCTATCATGATTACACTCTTTGTGCGGAAACATGGCTCAAATGCATCGATTTGAGCACTTGGAGTCCGACTTTATATGCATTTATGGTAGGTGCCGCGTATCTAGAATTGTATAGGAGCACGAGAGTCAGCGATCCAGTTGCTGCCAAGAAGTGGAAAGAGAAAGCTACAATTTACATGAAAAAGGGACCTCCACTGGCTGGCAGGCAAAAGGTTATGGCAAAGCAACTTCCATTTGATACATATGTTGTTCAAAAAGTTCAGAAATGGGAAGAGAGGGCCAAGTCATGGAATGTGGATCTTGTGGATGCCATCGGAGTAAGTCCATTAACGGAGATGTGCTACAGTTGGGCCGGTGTGAAAAAGATGGGCCCGAAAGAATTACAGAAATCTCTAGATACATTGGAATGGAGTAGAACGAGCGAGCCGGAAAGACTCAAAACAACTTTAGATGAGACGGCTGTTCACGCGCTGTTGAAAGCTTGCGTTTTGAGAAATATGGGGCGAGTTGAAGAATCAAAAACACTTTTACAAGAGGAGATTCTCTGTCATGACAGGTAATCTTCAAATTTCCTTCCATGAACGATAGAATTAATGCAGAATAGACATGAATTCAAAGGTCACCTCAGAGAGGACTGGTCACTGCCTAACGCGCATTATGAAATGGCCTGCATAGCTTGGCTCGAAAAAGACCTCCCGGGCTACGACACCAGAGCCAAACTTCTTGAATGCGAAGAATGGCTGGAAAAGACGCGCAACTGGCCTGAATCCTACGTCTTAGAAACGAGAATGTCGTTCAAAGTCTCTACTGCTCTCATTACCGTCCGGAGACATAAGAATATTATGGATTAATAGATATATACAAATACATGAATTATGGATACCCGCATGGCGTTTCTTGGGATTTTGGGGGTCATAAAAGAGCCTGGTTAGGCTTTTCTACGTTTGCGTAATGGTATATGGTATAGATAGGATAGTAGGGCTTTTCGGGTTGGGTGTCGACGTGGCGAGTGAGCCTACATGAAATCATGTACTAGAATAGATCACGAGTAATGGAGGGCTTCTATTTGATATTTAATAGAGATGGGAATTCCACTTCTGAATCAATACAAGTTACAGGCTATCGTCTCTCCCGCTGTAAATAGAGATATCATCTGATCAACAACTGCCAGACCAGATCGGGAAAAGCCTCTGAAATGGCAATGCAATATATAGGAAGCTTATCATTTGTTACAAGACCAAGTTGCCACAACATGCCTGATTACTGATCGTGACTGTGATTCCTAGCCTACCATATCACGTATGCATTTAGTTACTTATACTCGTCATATACGAACAAGAATCGGAAAACCAGGGAAGTAGGATCATAAGTAGGTGGGTAACACGAGTATGAAGTATACGTAGCCTAGACCCCTCCACACCCCCCACCATCCATCTCACATCACACACACACCACACACACACCACACACACACACACACACATCAATCAACCCGGACGCCAAAAAGGACACCACCACCATCACCACTACCACGATCTCAGATTCGCAGCTTTCTGAATACGGGGGTGTTAGGATCTGGTGGCGCACATGTTACCTACACACTCATCTTTATGTAACGTTCTAGCCCCCTCCCTCCAGTCCCGTCCACCGTCCATTGCAAGGCTTTTATCCAGGCGCGCGCGCAAGGGTGGTATCGAGAATCTGCATCACGGGCTCGGGACAGGATATAGCTGGCGTTGATTGATTGATTGATTGATTGATTGATTGATTGATTGACTGACTGATTGACTGATTGGCATTATCGCTATTGGCTGGGCGGAATGGATAGCTAGGTAAGGATACAAAAGAGAAAAAAATAAGGGGAGGGATCCGGGCAAGGGTATCGTAAACTTCGATCTTACTGTATACTTACCGTAGATCCCGGCATGGAACGGGATTTCGGAGTCTGGGGTCCTGGCGGTTTTGGCGGTTTTGGCGGAGCGGCTATGTTGTTGCGCGGGATAGTTGAATAGTCGTAGCTAAGGCAACGAAGGTTTCTCCGCGCTCTGTTCCGTACTGCAGAGTCCGTTTTGGTACGGATAGGAACAGAGCCGTGAGTCAGAACGGACTTAGGCAGTTGCAGTCTATTCGGCCCGGCATTGGACTTTGGGTGAAAAGGCAATATTCGGCATTTGGGAAGCACGGGATTCGTCAAGAAAAATTTGCTTTTTGCTTTCTTCTTGTGGGCATGCATGAATGGGCCAGTGACAGAGAATAGAGATTTATTATTCCTCCTTTCGCTCGCTCAAAACCTTGAGAAGGAACCAGAACCAGTAGTACCTCCCGTCCTATCATTCCGTCATGCCATCGCTGCAAAGATACCCGAGCCAACTCCATCCAGCAACATTCAATTGCAGTGCCCTAACCTAAGTACGAGAAGGAAATTAACCGCCAGCGAAGAAATGCCCAACAGAAGTCAAATGAAACCCCTCAACAGTCCAGCGTGCAGTGAACGATGCACATATGTATATCCCGGCCCGAGAAAATAGTGAAGGAGCTGTAAAAAGAGTAATAAATTGCCCGTAGATGCCTGAAATGTCATGCTATCCCGAAATGCTGGCCATTCTTTGCCTTTGCCCGTCTGCCAGATTCAAAAAAATCTTTCCCACTGAAACAACCAAAATAATAGATAACGAGAGCCCGTATAACAGTCCGAAGACGACCCAGCGCTTAAAAATGTACGTGGGGAGAGTCAGAAGCAGAGTAAGCGTTCAAGAAGAGGAAGAATTAAGAGGTTCGCGAAGGGCAGGCTGTAGGAAAGGAGGATCCACGCGTAAATGCCATGAGCTAGCATGCTGGACCAATGCAGCATAGCAAAAAGGGTATACTAGTATCACAGATGAGAACAAGCTTACAATCCAGTGTCCCAATAGACTAGATGTGTTCCGAGAAAACAATTTATCATTCTCGGCGCCGTTCCCTGGGATACTGAGGTGAGATTTCGTTGTTCATGCTGTCTTTTCAATTCCCATCATCACTCCATCAAATTTCGTAAGCAGTCGTCTTTGATTATGTTCTTCAAAGGATTTTTTGGATTTTTTTTACTGAGGTTGGCCTGTCCAGCCCCAGCTCCCACCAGATCCCGGTGGTTGTTGTGATGCCCAACCCTGAGCACCTGGCTGAGGTGCGGACGTAGTTTGTTGCATAAATTGCTGTGAGCCTTGATCGGGTTGGTATAATCCCCTACCTGGAGTTGGATATCCTTGCCCTAGCCCCTGCATTCCCGAATACTGTAGGGTGGGTTGCATTTGTGGATTGCTCCCAGTATGGCGGAGTTGAGGAGGGGGTTGATGAGGAGATTGTTGGATTTGAGGAGACTGTTGATTTCCGTGGGAGCTATATGGTGGGAACGGTTGCTGATGCTGTGGTGGAGATTGCTGGGATTGACCTGGAGTCCACATTTGATTCTGAGGTTGATACGCGTACGGGTTTACAGCTTGGCTTGGTAAACCTGGGGATCTACCGTGCATTTGATCTGACCTAATAGAGCTTTGAGGTGTACCTCTCAACGGAGTCTGTGCAATCGGATTTTGCTGATGAGATGATTGCGAATAGGGCTGTGCCTGCATCATATGTTGGGGACCTTGATGAGACATTGCTGGCTGCTGGACAATGCTCTGTGTTGTCCGAGGTGATTGCAATACCTGAGTTGACGGAAGGCCATCATTTGTGCCCGTGGGCTGCGGTGCGATATTCGATTGCGGAACTTCGCGGGGTTGCCTCCAATGGCTCTGTAGAAAAGCCTTGCTTTGATCTCGCTGAACATTTATCTGTTTGTTGTAATCCGCAGTTTGATGTGCCTGCGTCATTAGTTCCGTTGGCGGGCTCGTCTGGATACGGTCGGTATATGCTGGTTGTCCAGATATTTCCTGGCGAGGCCGTTGAATATTGCTATAATCCCTTAATCGCAAATCTGGTTGGTCTGGGGCAAGGGTGATCATTGGAAGTGGTGCAGAATTCCCAGTGGTTCCCATCATGCTTGATTGAACTTGGGGTTGAGGGTGAACGTTGAAATGCCCCGGATTGTTGCTATAGACAATATCACCGTGATGAGCCATATTCATGGACGCTGTAGCGCTCGCTTCTGCTGCCGCTGCTGCATCTCTGGCCTTCGCAGCACCGGGCCTCTTCTCTCCTGCGAGATCTTCCTCGGTGAACCCCTGTTTCCGTGCTTTGGACTCCCAGTAATCGTCTCTTACGCGCCTTCCGTTGACAATAACCCTGCTACCGAATTGCCGGAACATAGACTTCGCAGTGACGATTGCTATTTGACGGGACCGATATGAGAATGGCAGAATTTCCTGGTTGATCAGATCTTCCTTCTCCGTCTGGGTTGCAATGATCTTGTATAGCGATCTGTTCTTGTTAAACAGAAGATATGAGTCTCGATAGCCAAGAACCCGTGCACATTCGGTGGCCAGCATGAAAAGTTTTTCACCTCTGTTTGGTACGAAAAAGGTCCGGCATTTATACTCACGGTTCTCGAGAAGGTGGCCAGTGGCCGTTACCTTCTTTTCTCCAGCCTCATCATATTCCCGTGGTATATATTCATCTCCTTCGGCACCCAGCTGATCCGTGGTATGATCTCGAACAGTAGGTAATGCCTTTATCACGGACTTGGTAGGAGTTGACTTCGGAGGTGAGGCTTGAGTAGGAGTGACGGTGTTTATTTGTGGAGGTATTGACGTAGTCTGCGATTGTGGGGTTTGGGGAGGCACACCCTGGCTTGATAGAGGCATTGATGACTGATTTGGACTTTCTGGCACCCCCCCGGAGCCCCTTGATGGCTTCATTGGTCTTCCGCGTTTTCGAGGTTTTGAGTCACCTACAATAAGACAGTATCATTAGCAACAGGATGTTGAATCGGCAAGGCGCGTATGTCACACATCGCTACAGGAACAGGAGTAACGTCGAAAACTACAGCAAGATGAATGAACGTACCATCATCTCCCAAAGCCTCTCCATGTGGCAGGTCGCTGTAAGTATCCGGAGAGCGACTGCGTTTCGTGCCTCGAGGACTTGGATCTGGCGTAATGGCCGTGGCGGGGTTCGAGAGGGCCCCTTTGGCTGTTAGTGAAGCTCGAACAATTGAGAAGTCAACATCAGACTCGGAGGGGTCGCGCATGTCATGGAGCCGAAAAGACGACGATTCGATCATGTCTATGGATGAACGGAGAGCACACTTACCCGATGAAAGAGCCGCAGGGTTGATTGTCCCTCCCGCCGTCATACCATTTGTCGCGGAGTACATCGGCGCGTTGCAGCGACGTGAACACGTCCAGTCTTCCGCAATGGTGGAAAGTCTTTCTCTCAGCGCGTTTGCGCTTCTTCGGCGAAGCGCAAAGATGCAAGCTGGGGGAGATGACTGAGCTGCATGCGAACCTATTATGCATGCAAGTGGCAGGCGAGGCGGGAATTTGCGAGGAGGTTGTTCTCTATCGAAATCGAAACGAAACGAAACGAAACGGAATACCGTAGGCCCACGATAAGGCGGCCTCGGCGCGATACGGTACGATGTGCCCCGTGACGATGATGCTATCACTATTACAATTTCTCGAGGTTTCGGCCGACCACTTCGAAGCAAAGGCCACCACCGTGCGATCGGATCTCACGAACGAGTGGGACGCTGGAGTGTTGACGCGAGCCTTTGTATGGATGGCTGGGGCGAGGCTCTATTTTTCGCGATAATGATATAATCAAATCAAGCCGATCAACGAGCGTCTTCCCTTTCTTCCCGCACAGCTCTCGAACACGGGCCTGCGAGAACCCTGCACGACGGATGTCACGCAAGGAGAATGCAAGGCAAGGAAGATGGGGATTGTTGAGTGATGAGTGGGAAGAGAAGCGAGACCAGAGATGAGATGCGATGACTTTGACTGGATCCTGCGACGTTTCGCACACAGTGACAATATGGCGCAGGAAGAGCGGCGATGACCTACAGTAAAGGGAGACGTGTGGGGCCTCTTGGATAGCCTCTACGTCCGGTGCTGCCACCGTCCATTCAAGGCCCTCGCAAATGCTCTTGGACCTCGCGGCACTCCGTCTTGGGTACGACTCGTGGAAATCCAGGCCACTAGAGCAAGAGGCAGCATAGTATGACGGACAGATCCCCACGGGCGTGCATAGGACCCCGACGGCGGCAGGCTGTCTGCAGTTGATATGTGATCCTAGACGGCTTTCCAGCCACGGCACAGGGAGAGGATACGGTACTCGGGTACTGGTATATGACGGATGGAGCGCCCTTCCTTCGTGACAGGTGCTCAACGTGCTTTGCTTGTTACGTATACCTCGGAAGGAGAAGCGTTTCCGCAGACGAATCTGGCTGCCGTACGAGCTTCAAGGGCAGGATTCCACTGTATCCGTTCCCAGGATGTGGGCTGCGTGCGTTAAGGCAGACCCGCCGCTTCGACAAAACAGTCTCGATTTCGCGATGGTAAAGAATGGGGGCGTCTGGTAGGTATCGATATGATATCAATATCGATACTGTAATACGGTGGAAGAGATCGCCCGAAGAAATACTTGTAATGGATCTGAATGAGATCAGCCTGGATTAGCAAGCCGGCGTCCTCATCCCAGTCAGTACAGTGAGTTGATCCTACTAGTGAGTATCAGGATCTGGATTTCCAGATGGGGTAACAATTGCGTTAGGAACAATACGGTATTCTCCTACAACACATGCGAGATATTCACGCAGAATTCCCAGCAGATGTTTATTTTAGATTTACTACTCTACCCGTCTGTCTTTGGCTGGCCATGAAAAATGCGGCATTAAGATTGACGCTTCGGTCAGCTACTCCGGGAGCACAGCCATTGAAGATTCTGGATGAAAAGTGGCGGAGACTGTGGCATGCAACAGGTAGGTCTGCATTCTGGTCCCAAGTATCTCCGATGCAGAAGGGGGGGGGGCCCAGCTTGATTGCCGTCCGTCTCTTCTCTTACTCGTGGAAAGTTGAAGGTGCTACCCGAAACGGGGCCTTTCAACTCTGGATAATCCGGGGTACTACTATCTTTTTCGAATCCCCCTTTCCCTGAAAAGGATTAGATCGGCCGTCAAGGGTAACGAGAGCCGATTTATCCTTCTCTTTCGCCGTTGCTCTGTCCCTTCCCAGCCATGTGATTGGACTCTTCTGGAACCGGTTCAGGTCTCTCATTCACCGCCACAATGAAAAAGGCCTTTTCCATCGGCTGCAACTGAAATAAAGCATTCTTCATCTTCATATTTACATTCACATTCACATTCACATTCACATTCACATTCACATACCAGTAAACCATGAACAATGAGTCGTGGATGGTGAGCTGGATGTAACAAAGCGAACGATCCGTACCGTGGCCCGTTTCCCGCATTGAGAGACCCGCCGGCGATTACTTGCCCGTCTTCACCGGCTTGGTTTTGGACGAGGAAAGCCAGGTGGAAAGCCCTTGCATCCCTTTTGCCCAATCATCTCGTGTCCTCGTGAATGATTGGCAAAGCAAGCTGAAAGGGTCATCGAAACGGATAATTTCGTAAAGGCCTGGGAATGGGGAATGGGGAATGGGAGTCATTGATACGATACGGGCAGAGCCGCACTTGCATATCGTGTTTCGAGGACCATGTGATCGATTGAGACTAGAGTAAGGTTAGATGTTTTACTGTAGAGGCATTGTTATTCACGGTCTCTCTGGGACAGCCCATGTTGACATCGACATGGACAAGGGCAAGATGGTGTGCTTCACTCCCCTGCCTCCCTCTCCCACCCTTGGATCTTTCTCGGTAATAACACTTGTCGTACCGCACGTACTGTATCGTTGACGCTCAAGGTTTGCGTCAACGCTTGATTTCAAATGGTCGCCTGGGCGCATAAAGACCCTCCTGCCATGCATAACATCAGGCTGTGGCAGCTGTGCCTCTATATCCATGCCTGCCGAAAAGCCCTGTGTATGAGATTTGCTTTGCCGTACACTCCACTCCCTACGGGAAAGGAATATTTTACAGCGGCTGCATGAGAAGGCCGCGGGAGATCTTCTGCACCCCGTCACACACCACGTCGCCCGTTGAGAAGCACCCCCACATAAGCATAGGAATATAAGACATGATTTGATTCTGAGTTCGTGACGAAATCATATCACTTACGAATCTGTTTTTTTTGGCGGCACGTACTGTAGTTATTTGACAGAAGGCTGCTATCGTTGGGCCTAGCGACTGCCACTGCCACGAGGCATGAGCCGTGCCATATTTGATGCTCCCCGTAACGGTACGGAGTGAGACTTTGTCTCGGTGAAGAAGTGACCTGTTATAAATAGGAGTCTTCTATCTTTCCCGCACCAGGGCCTAGAAGACTTCCTGGTAAGTCTAGGTCAAATGATATCAAAGCTTTTCCGTTGATATCCTATCACGTGAGCCACACGAGACCGGAAGATGCACACCACATGTTATATATTATATTTTCAAAAATTATGGTTGTGGCTTGCCATAAACTTTGTAGTCGCTATCTTGCATAGTCCCATCCGAACAACTTAATTTCAAGATCTACCAAGTAATAAGTATTTTGGTACTGGTGGGCTTGGGCCTTAGCGCGGCCTTATCGATAAAATAGGTAATAAAGGCGCTTACACGGGTAACGCGTCTAAGAATTTGTAACTTTTCCTATTTTGCAAAGCCACAATTTCATTGACCGCACCCAAACGCTGACAACATGACAAGTCTTAAGAGAACCTTGGCGTCTGACCCATATGCCTCGAATATATCAAGTAAGGTCTTCGTGAGATCAACGAAAAGTGGCAAGGTACAAAAAATTGTGCGGGAAGTATATTTGCGCCAAGATATACCATGTTCATCAAAGTTGTGCACGACCTGCCTTTCCAATGCTCCTCGAGATGCCGGTGGTGTTTGTACGTGCAGTTCGACGGAAGCAGGCAAATCTATACTTGCTGACTTGTAATTCAGTATCACGTTTCGTTTTATCTGAGGCGCCAGCTGGAACTAAAGGATTCCCCCAAGGGCATTATCTCGTCCCCGACACAAACGCATTGCTCAACGCTCTTGATCTATTTGAACAGACCTCCGCTTTCTTTGACGTAATCATCCTACAGACTGTGCTCGAAGAACTAAGAAACCGATCCCTACCATTATACAATCGTCTTATTGGACTCACGAAGAGCGAAGAGAAGCGGTTCTACGTGTTCTTCAACGATTTTCGCTTGGAGACTTACGTTGTACGAGATGCTGGTGAGTCTATAAATGACAGGAATGATAGAGCCGTTAGGAGAGCAGTGAAATGGTACGACGAGCACCTTGCACAAGCCGTAAAATCTAGCGGAGCAGGTTCCAAAAAGACGCCAGCTGTTGTGATGCTCAGCGATGATAAGGAAAATTTACGCAAAGCTAAAAGGGATGGTATTGCATCATGTTCCTTAACGGAATATGTCGCCGGACTTGAGAATGCAGATCAGCTGCTAGACATGATTAGCGTGGCCAAAGAAGGGCGTGACTTGAGAGATGCGAAGACCACAGAGAATATCTATCAAGAGTATTTTTCGATTTCGAAGATGACCACTGGAGTCAAAGATGGCACTCTCCACCAAGGAATATTCAATGTGTCGCCATACAATTACCTTGAAGGCTCTATTCGAGTTGCCGTGTTTGATAAGCCACTTCTTGTATTAGGCCGAGAAAACATCAACAGGGCTATCCATGGTGACGTGGTCGTTATCGAAGTCTTACCGAAAGATCAGTGGAAAGAGCCTTCAACGAAGATCATAGAAGAGGAAACATTGAATAAAAATGAGAATGCCGATGCTGAGGATGGAGACAATATCATCACGGATAGAGAGAGACGTGTATTACAGGATGAAGTGAAGAAAACGCATAGCAAGAATAGTGAAGGCCGGCCACAGCCAACCGCTAGGGTGGTTGGAGTAGTGAAACATAATTGGCGACAATACGTTGGTCACGTCGACGAGTCCTCTGTTATCCAGTCTTCCAAGCAGAGCCGCAGGCAGCAAACAGTTTTTTTGATACCCATGGACAAGAAAATACCAAAAATTCGAATTCGCACTCGTCAAGCTGGTGAAATCATTAGGAAACGGGTTCTGGTCACCATCGACTCCTGGGATCGAGACTCCAGATATCCTGTTGGACATTTTGTTCGGACTCTCGGTGATTTAGAAACGAAGGGTGCTGAAACTGAAGCACTTCTTCTTGAGTATGACGTGCAGTATCGACCATTTCCCAGAGCCGTTTTGGACTGCCTACCAAAGGAAGGCCATGAATGGAAAGTGCCTACGAGGGTGGATGACCCAGGATGGAGAGCTCGGCGTGACTTACGAGATCTCCAAATTTGCAGTATTGATCCCATTGGCTGTCAAGATATTGACGATGCTTTACATGCTAGACCACTGCCGAATGGAAACTTTGAAGTGGGAGTTCATATCGCAGACGTATCTCACTTCGTCAAGCCTAACAATGCAATGGATGCGGAGGCCAGTATCCGAGGTACTACGGTTTATCTCGTCGACAAACGTATTGACATGTTACCTATGCTACTCGGGACGGACTTGTGTTCATTGAAGCCTTATGTTGAACGTTATGCTTTTTCTGTCATTTGGGAAATTACTCCAGATGCAGATATTGTTGGAGCCGAATTTACCAAATCAGTCATCAAATCACGAGGAGCTTTCAGTTACGAGCAGGCTCAAATCCGAGTAGATGATGCCTCGCAACAAGACGAATTGACTAATGCTATTCGAACACTCCTCATGCTTTCCAAGAAGTGCAAGCAAAAGCGTATGGATGCTGGTGCGTTAAGTCTTTCGTCACCAGAGGTGAGAGTCGAGATGGAATCCGAAACATCGGATCCAATCGACATTAAAACCAAAAAGCATCTAGATACCATGTCTCTGGTTGAAGAATTCATGCTCTTAGCCAATACCAGCGTAGCTGCCAAAATCTATGAGGCATTCCCGCAAACGGCTATGCTTCGACGCCATGGCGCCCCCCCAAAGACCAATTTCGAAGAGCTTGCCAACCAACTCAAAGTAAAACGCGGACTCGATCTTCGTGTTTCTTCCTCGAAAGAGCTGGCCGACTCGCTGGATGCCTGCATCGATCCCAGCGAACCATTCTTCAATACACTCGTCAGAATCATGGCCACACGTTGCATGATGTCCGCTGAGTATTTTTGTTCTGGTACTCAAGCCTACCCGGAGTTCCGCCATTATGGTCTGGCATCTGAAATTTACACACATTTTACCTCGCCCATTCGTCGATATGCTGATCTCGTCGCTCATCGCCAGCTCGCTGCTGCCATTGACTACGAACCCGTAGATCCCAGTATTCGTAGCAAAGGCAAACTCGAACTCGTTTGCAAAAACATCAACATCCGTCATCGCAATGCGCAACAAGCAGGCCGTGCTTCTATCGAATATTATGTCGGTCAAGCACTGAAGGGCAGGGTTGTAGAAGAAGAGGGATTTGTAATGAAGGTTTTCTCAAACGGGCTTGTGGTCTTCGTCCCAAGGTTTGGAATTGAAAGCTTGATCCGCTTGAGAGATCTGGCCGACACGGAGCCGGAGAGTATTTTTGATGCAGAGAATTATATACTCAGAACTAGTGGCAGTAGAGAGGTTCAAGTGGAGTTATTTGAGAAGGTTGTAGTAAGAATTAGTGATATTAAAGAAGAGAGCACTGGGAAGAGGAAAATAAAACTTGAGCTAATCGAAGCGGGCAAAAAATAGAGATAATCCATTAAAGGAATAAATAGTCATTTATCGACCATACATACCTCTTTTTATCCGATCTATTTCTGTCTAAATTAAGATTTATTAAAAGCACGCTTCTATACCATGCCCTCTAATACAACACCTCACAATCACCTCATGAGTGAGTCTGAAATCTTTAACGTAACCCTCTCTCCTACTTTCTCTACAACCCTCACGCTCCTCAGATCCTTAACCACCCAGTCAGCGCCCGCATCGACAACCTGTTCAAGCGTATGGGTAGTCACAACCGCCAAAACCTTACAGCCCGCACTCTTCCCGGCCTTGATCCCAGCCGGGCTATCCTCCAGCACCAAAACTTCCGTCTCGTCCTTCAGCCCCAGTTTCTCCTTTCCCATCAAATAACCTTCAGGATCTGGTTTTCCGTGCTCCACATCTTCGGCAGCAACGAGATGATCTGGCATTGGGAGTTTAAGCACGCCCAGCCAGCCACTTACTAAGGGTGTGGTGCCCGATGTGACGATCGTCCAGGGCGTGTGGGCAGCTGTGAGTGAGTCGAGGAGAGATCTCGCGCCGGGGATTTCAACTACTGAGTCCCCGTATAATTTAGGGAGGAGGCTTTCCATGTATTTGATGTCTTGCAAAGAGTTAGTTAGCAAAGTGATTCTCTGACTCTGTCAAATTTGGTATTTCTTGAAAATTCAGGGTTCAGAGAGGAGAGTTGTGGGACTTGTAACACAAGGACTAAAAATAAAAAGACAAGAAATGGCAAAGGAAATATAATATATAATGATAAATTGGGTACTCACATTCCCAATTCGCCTTCTCAGGATCAATTACCCTCAACACATCAATACTCCTTCTCCCATGCGAAGTCTCCAGTATCACATTCGGATCAATACCCAACTCCTTGCCAACACTGCGAACCCCTCATCAGCCCCTCTCCTCAATCTCTAGAATTCCAAACCATGACCATTTCTCTTACCTATGCCAGTGCTTCACCACAGCCTCCGTACTGTCAATAACCGTCCCATCCATATCAAACAGGAAGCCTTTGAACCCCACCTCGATAGGCGGGGCATCAACATGTTCGGAATTTGACCCCATTATTCTCCAGAGTGGGAAATTTATTATGAAGGAATGGGGGAGGGAGTGTGCAAAGAGAGCAAAGCAGAAAATGGAAGCCGTTTGGAGGTTTCTATGGAAGGCTTTGTGACGTGGCTGTTGGGGAGAGTGATTGTAGACTGAAATTATATTGCTCGGGAAAGATGCCTCGTGATTCACTTATGTATGGAAGCTATTCCGAAGGCAGCTTTCCCGATGTGGAAAACGCGCGCCAAAATTTAGAGCAGAAGGATATGCCCGCGTCTTTCTGTCTCTAATCTTGGAATTGTTTTTTTTTATCGCCCATCAGACTAACTAGCAGCAAGTCCTCCGTCGTAAGTACGGTTAGCTTATAATTACTTCGTACGGTGTAGTGTATTTAAACGCCTACAAACTACATCAGCAGTATTTCAGTCTCTAAACTGAATATGGCTATGGCTGCTGCTTTGTCTTCGTCTGGTATTCTTCACTCCTAAGCTCGGAACGCCTTACTATGTGATGAAAACAGCGAAGATTTGGGAAAGTGAGCGTGAAATAGGCTTCGAAGGCAATACAATCGTTGACTCAGATCTTTACGAACCTACCAGCTATGCATATCTTGAATGCCAGAATGCCTAACACTGGGGCGATAAAGGTAGCCCCATGGTATTCTAAGTCGAGGGTTGCACCGTTGCAGTCAGGCTTGAATCAATCTTGTGACTTGGAATAGTAAGCCAAAGCAGTCCAGATCCGGACCAGTGGGTATGGAGCACGTATCGTGTAATGGCTGAGATCGATACTCAGATAGCAGAAATGTTAGCCGTGGCAATGGCGCTGAAGATCACCAAGACGAGTGCTATAAGCTTCCAGGAATTGAGAGGCTTTCGAAAAGTGGTGGTCTATTCGAACTCAAAAGATGCGCTTCTGAGAGTCCAAAAGTTGGATTTGTCCTGCTATCGGGAGATAGAATGATCAAGCTGTGTGTACTACTGATCAAAGCTGGTTTGGTGGAACCTAGGTAAACAACCTTTCTCTTTATTTTGGCTCCTTTACTTTACTATAGTGCAGCGTCCACCCTGTGTTTCATCTTTCCGACTCTTTCTCTTCACAAAAGGGATGATACTAATTCATTGTTGTGGATCCCTGATGGGTATGACATTGATGGTGCTCTTGAATCTGATCATGCTGTCGGTGAAGATACCAAGCACAAGCCTTCTTATAATGGCCCTGATGGATTCATTAAAGATATTCAAGCAGACTACAAACGTAAGAGGAAGGCAAAGCTCCGGAAGGAGGCAGCAAAACAGAGGAAACAAAACACAAAAGGAAGGAGGTAACAAGTTTATTTCAGTACGTAATCTCTGATAATTTGGCCATTATGTGTTATATCCAGCCAGTGCTTCATCTCTGGAGTTTTTTCCAACAATCACCCGGGTCCCAGAATGGCAGAGGCAAGAAGGGATTTATTGCGAGAATTGGAGCTTGAAATTAAGATGCTACGGAACTTGTAAAATAATCGATGGTTGAATATAATTAAACTCTATATGAAAATCTCATCTCCCTAATGGCATACATATATGTCACTCTCTATAACTTCAATTCATTGTCTTTGCTTGGTGGAAACCTGTTGTCATCGTGAGGAGGACTAGGGAGAGAGCTATATATTATAAATAACAGTGGAGAATATATAGAATAATATTTTTGTAATGTAAATTGGAAGCAAATTAGATAATATTTTGAGCAAATAATAAGCTATAATGTTAAGCTGTTTAACAGAAAGCAGATGTTCTTGATATTACGTGAAACTGGCCAATCTTGATCACGTAATAATATATTATGCCTAAGGCATAAATTTGTGGAGACGATAGATACCAACTTTTTTTTGTGCGATAAGCAGTTAAAATATTTTACCACGATATTTAAAAATGGCAGGCAACAAACCCGGTAGTATGTATTTTCTAGTGACTGTTATCTCTTTTGTAAACTAATAACTAATCACAGAACCAAAAAGCAAACGTACACCGGTACGCCTGCGTCACAAAATCGAGAAAGCTTCCGTTGCGAAACAAAAAAAAGGCCCGTAAAGAAGGCAAAAAAAACCCAGAATGGCGATCTCGATTAAAGAAAGACCCTGGAATACCGAATTTGTTCCCATATAAAGACAAGATCCTAGCAGAGATTGAAGAGGGTAGAAGACGAAAAGCTGAGGATGCGTTGAAGCGTCGTGCAGATGCGAAAGCTACCAAGACTGGAGAGCAAGTCGAGAGGGAGGTGGAAGCTAGGATAGAAGGTGTGGACGAAGAGGACATTATGGCCATGGATCAAGATACGGACGAAGATTTCGACGAAGAGGCGAATCCAATGGCCGCTCTCCTTGCGAGTGCGAAAGCTGCAGCTGCACAATATGACGAGGAACTCGAGAGTGGGGATGAGATGGACGAAGATGATATGTCGAATTCAGAAGAGGAAGAAGATGGAGCAGAACTTATTGACCTCCCCACTCAAAAAGATGGCTCAAGGAAAGCCTTCGACAAGGTCTTCAAACAAGTTGTCGACCAAGCAGACGTCATTCTCTATGTCCTCGACGCTCGAGACCCTGAAGGCACACGATCCAAAGAGGTTGAGCGAATGGTCAGGGCTTCTGCCAGCGGCGGGAAACGTTTAATTCTTCTTCTCAACAAAATTGACCTCATTCCCGGCCCTGTCCTGAAAGATTGGCTCATCCATCTCCGACGCTACTTCCCCACCCTCCCACTCCGAGCTTCTGGCCCCGCTCCAAACGCACACACATTCAATCACAAATCTCTCACTATCCAGAACACCTCTGCTACTCTCTTCAAAGCACTTAAGTCCTATGCCGCAACCAAACAACTTAAGCGCGCAGTCTCAGTTGGCGTTATTGGCTATCCCAATGTTGGAAAATCCTCTGTTATTAACGCCCTTACATCTCGCCTTGGTGGAGCTGGAGCAGCATGCCCAGTTGGGGCTGAAGCAGGTGTAACTACCTCTCTCCGAGAAGTCAAGATCGATAGCAAATTGAAACTTCTCGACTCGCCCGGCATTGTATTCCCAAGCCCTTCCGACAGCTCCAAAACCTCGAAATCAGAAGAACAAGCAAGATTGGTTCTTCTGAATGCCGTTCCTCCGAAGAAAATCGAAGACCCGGTTCCAGCTGTAACCTTGTTATTAAAGAGACTTAGTGCTAGTGAGGTTATGCTGGGAAAGTTAATGGATGTTTATGGTCTGCCTCCACTCATGGTTAGGGAAGGGGATGTCACGACGGACTTCCTTGTTCAGGTTGCAAGGAAGAGGGGGAGATTGGGCAAAGGGGGTGTCCCAAATCTGTTGAGTGCGGCTACAACCGTGATTACCGACTGGAGGGATGGTAGGATTCAGGGCTGGATGGATGCGCCTGTTTTGGCTGTGATGAAGGGACCCACAGGAGAGCCAGGTGGAAATGAGGCGAAGGGAGATCAGGAGAGAGTAGAGATAGTGACAGAGTGGGCCAAGGAGTTCAAGTTGGAGGGCCTGTGGGATGGTGATACTATTGAAGAAGTCACTGAAGCTATGCAAGAGTAAATTGATCTTACAACAACGTTGGGCGTCTGCTGGTCTAATAAGGAAAAGCAAAAGTTGGCATCGGCTCATATTGATTGAGATTCTTTATAAGAATTCATAGAGAGAAAGAGGAACGGAAACAAATCCAGTCCAGTAACCAATAAATATTTATTCGCCCTTGAAACAAATCTATTTGTTGAATGAAACATGAAGGCACACTATAATGCACATCAACACCGAAGTAAACGTAAGGTTTCGTTTCAATGCCATCACGTGAAATGGAGCCGATATATGTAGGGCAAGAAGGGAGGAAAGTATCAATCAATCACCCTGCCCTCGTCTTCCCAAATAGGGAGCCATTCCATTCCACAAATACATATCGACGTGAAAAGAAAGGAGATGATATAGGAGATGAGAATTACAAGACATATATAATAATAATAATAAAGCATTAAATCAATGTGAATGCAACCCCTATACCCTAATTTTCACCAACATATGCAAATCCCCACCGTCACTTAAACAAACCCCGGCCTTCTTCGCTTAACTCGCACTACCTCCTCTCCTCCTATATAGAATTAAATAATACGCATCCTTTTGCAAACACGACAAACTCCCCAGAGGCAACCTGGGTTATCAAAGATCGGCCTCGAGCATCAAATTACCCAGAGGCAACCTGGGTTACGAAAGATAGGCACACAACGACAACACGAGAGCCCAATACCAAAGTATGGGCATGACAGTAGCGCTGTCCAATGATAGTAGCGAGCTATCCAGAGGTCGAGGAGGAAAGTGACAAAAATAAATATTATAAGTAAACCAACGGGTTTCTTTACCACCCTCCTTCGGGAGGGTGGGTATTCTTTTGCATTTCCCCCCCTTTCCCTCCTTTTTGAAAAGAGAGATCTTGTGAGTTCCGCCAAAGAAAATTTAAATACTGTAAGCAACGTATGGGAAGAAAATATAGTGCTGTTCCAAAAACAAAAAAAGTCTTTATCATTTGATTTGATTTGATTTGATTTGATTTGATTTGATTTCAAATACTAGGAGGACAATTGAGGAAGATCGGCAGCATAGAATGCCACTTATTCATCACCAGGGGAGGAGGGGAGGGGGGCAAAAGAAAACCTGACGGGTTTATATTACCATGACGTGCTCTGTGACACCGTATCGCCGCCCTGAACCATCCCCCTCGAAATATACAGGACAGTTTCAAGATAGACATGAGATACGAGATGTATGTTCCCGAGACACAGTATGCAGCCAGAAATTCAGCACGAAAAGCACCAGGCACATTCCCGTGCTTTAAACTCAAATCAGACCCGTCACTCTGGTACTGGGCGATCAATAATAGCTTGACGTATGACTCCAGAGAAATCAAGAGAATCAAGCACAATGGACTAAGAGTCTTGATTTTTTCTTCTTCTTCCTTCTTCCCTTGAAGAATCGGTAAACAGCAGATGCGACGTCCCACGACCGGATGGTTCCGGATCCGAGACTGTGGTTGTTGGGGAAAGTTTGTAAGATGAAGGAATGTGGCGAGGTTACGCGGGGGGGGAGGGGGGGAGCCTTGAGAACTTGAATATCTACGGTATCTGCGTGTTGGAATCCGGGGATCATGTAAGCATCACAGGGTATGTATGTATATGGTACCTACTGTATTGGAGAATGGTAATCAATAATCGAACATCCGGAGGATTTGACGAAAGGGTAGCGTAAGCTGCGTCAACAGCTTCGGAGCAACGTACTGGGGAGGGAGAGGTCGAGACGTAATGTATTTTTGGCCTTGTTCAGACGGTCCGATCCAGCGCCTCCCAAGGCGCGCGGCTCTTTTTGAGTTTTATGGTGGTTGCCTGGATAGTGAATGTGATGGAGAGATGAAGATATATTGGTATTTCAAATATAGAACCCATGGCGTGTGGTAGCTAGCTAGCAGATGAAGCCCAGAAACACCTCCGTATAACTCGGTGCGGGGAGTCGCAGGATGCAGTTCCTTGCGCGAGAGGTCAAAATAAACGATGGATTAGGCAGACATTTCTGTACCCTTCGAAGGGGCAAACGACTGGCCTGGACCTCACGAGCTGCAGGAGAAGGTATGATTGAAGATGAAGGGCGCGGGGAGGTTAGAGTGCCTAGACTTGAGTAGGAAGGTATTGGGAGGTAGAGGAGGTAAGGTAGGTAAGGTAGGTAAGGTAGGTAAGGTAGGTAAGGTAGTAAGGTAGGCGATGGATGAAGGATTAGTCACACCTTTTGTAATCATTCCTGGCCGGGTTCAACACCACACCACAAGCACAACTTCGGGTTCCCGCTGACAGGATCGCGATGCCGGATACCACCAGCTCGACCTCTCTCTCCACTTTACGAGGGGGATCATGCAGTTCGACGGTAGTGCCATGCTTCCTCGGAAATCACCACACACCACACACCACACACCACACACCACGCAACACATCACACACGACGCACCACACATCCAAACGATGATGTTTCGGGGAGTTTGTTGAGCGCGGAGCTTTTCTTGTTCGTATTTTCTTAAATCCTTTTTATGCATGTTTTATCCCAAAAGCAGGATCAAAAGGAGGTGTACCGTACCTGCATTTGCGTGCTCATCTCTTCCCTCCTTGCATCCGAAATGTCCACGCTTAGCCACGTGTTGATGCTCAGATCCTCTTTGTGAGAGGGGGG
>NCSK02000252.1:0-42838 GCA_002276475.2 Chlorociboria aeruginascens | reverse complement strand
GGTACCGGCGAGGAGGGTAGGGTCCTAGCGTGGGGAAGGATAGAGAACCAGCGTAAAGGGGAACGGATGGAAGTTATGAGGAGGATAGGGTCCCTGTGTACTGGAAGAAGGATAAAGTTCCCGAGGAGGATATGGTCCCACGTGAAGAAAGACAGAGTATCGGCGAGGAGGATAGAGTCCCACGTGAAAAAAGACAGAGTATCGGCGAGGAGGATAGGGTCCCAACGTGAAGGAGAGCGTACCAGCGAGGAGGAGGATATGATCTTAACGTGAAGAAGGATCGAGTACCAGCGAGGAGAAGAATATGATCCTAACGTGAAGAAGAATAGAGTACCGGCGAGGAGGATAAGGTCCCCATGTGAAAAAGAATAAGGTACCAGCGTAAAAGGAGCCACGAGAAGGATAGAATATCAGCGTAAAGGGAAAAGAGTCAAGTCCCAGCGGGAAGGGAAGATTGTTTATAGCCATCTCCTTTGTGAGGCACCTGGTCAAGGTCAACACGGAGGCGGAGGCAGAGGCAGGCGTTACCAGTTTGAGCAGACCCTATGTACTTGCCAATAATACGGATGAATGCATCTGTTTGTGTGGGATGTGGGATATGTGGTATGTGGTGTGTTGTGTGATGGATGGTTGTGTTGTGTATGATGTCGGCCGGCGGTGAGTGTTTTGGGTTTCGCGCTGGTGGCTGGTGCTACTCGAAAGCCGCAACTAAACACGGCAATCACCCACGTATCATGACCAGACGCCACATCTGGGTCATCCCCGTCCCGGGCCGATCAGAAGCGATGGTCAGGCACGTGCTGTGGGGAACCGACTTCCCACCTTCTCGCTTTCTCTTCTTTTCTCTTCTCTTCTCTCTCTCCCAACTTCACTCTACACTTCACTCAACCCTTCGCATCGTCTCTCCCAACTTCACTCTACACTTCACTCAACCCTTCGCATCGTCTCCCCCAATAAGTCTTTAGCGACACCACCTCTCATGGCGGATTCGGTTGGCGGGGATGGATTGGCGAGGTCAGAACGAGACTCGCCACCACCATATAGATCACCTCGGAGCTTCGATGGTATACCCTACAGTGAGCTAACAGAGGAGCAGCGACGCAATGCAGAGGAACAACTCCGCCTGGACCGACTAATGAAGCGACGACGGACAGAGTGGGAGGCCTCCACACCACGCGAACAATTCAGGGTCCAGACCGCACAATTGGAGAGGCAGCTCATTGAGGACGAGAAAAATGGAAGGAACCAGAACCCCACGATGCTTGGCGCGCGGATGGCGGCGGAAGCAATCATCAAGAAGGACTGGGTCGAGCAAGGCATCTGGAACAACGATTGGGCATGGAACGAGATCGCATTCGGGCGATGGAAGCACGAACAACCGCTCGTGCTTGAGCCAGAACCAGAGAAGGACCCACTTATGTTTTTGTTTGACCCGAAGCCGCCGAAAAGCGAGGAAGAAAAGCGACGGATTGCAGAGCGCCGAGTTCTTCTGAAGCGTGATCATGAAGCTTCACGTCCATGTCATCAGTTCAGCTATCAGATATCAAAGGAACGGGAAAGGATGCACAAGGATGCCGAGGTTATGAAAGTCGCTACTCCTGCCGATATCAGTACGAAAGCATATGAGAATGTGAAGAGCACCTGGATGAGCCGAATGATATGGAAAGAAGACTGGGGGATCCTGCCGGGAATGTCGTGGAAGCATGAAGAGCCATTTCAAGGGGAAGCCCCTGATGCTGCTGCTCTTCTCCCAGCGGACCTCCCGGTAAACGGCAGCCCTGAAGTAAGGGAAGCACCTGCACCTCCCATACTCCCTTTTGCATCTCGTCCTATTCAATCAGATCTCCTCTCAGCGTTTGGCACACTTGAAGACAACGAACCTTTGCCCTCAGCGCCAAATGCCTCTCGTCTCAGAACGGGTCGGATCAAGAGTGGGCAGCCACAGCCAGCAGCAGGTCCATCCCTTGGCCCAATCCATCCATCAAGGCGTATGACTTGGCGCAGAAGCGAACGGATAAGCAACCAGATACAGCCACCTATCACTAACATATCCGTGGATCCAACAAAGTCAGCATCTTCGAATCCCTCTAAACGCGCAGTCCGATCAAAATCGGAACGGAAAGTTACCAACCGCCAAACCGCCCGAAGCCCCGCAAAGCCTCAAGGCATCTCGGAGGAACAACCTGTGAAGAGGGGCAGGCCAAGGAAGAATTGAACAATTATTCGATCTTTTGTATGTGATGTGCGCCTTTGAAGCTGGCTTAAGGATCAAACACCTGGAAGCTGCGGTTTGATACTGAAGCATATTGTTGTCATTTGTATTTTCAGACTACAGAGGGGGAATTGAAGCGCAATCATTCTAGTATTCGCAGTTCAAATGTGATATTCAATGTTCCATGCTCAATCAATACAGGCTGTAGTTCAATGCGGGCTCCTGTGCCGCTCCGTTTCTTTCTGCGTTCCTGTCCCTCCGGCTTTGTGCGGATGCACCACGTTCTTTACTGTCTTCCCTTCTAGCCATCCAACTATCTATCATATTTAGTTTTCGCATAGGGGTAACTTATTATCATTCCTTGTCGGTTCCTGCCCGTGGACAATGTTAAAATCTAAACCTGAATCTGGTCGAAACCAAGGAAATCCAAATATAGAATTGATGGTTACTTCTCTTCTTCCTCTTCTTCCTCTTCTTCTTCTTCTTCTTCTCACCGAGTAAGGTTCTCGTCACAGTGAAACACAATATTATCTGCATGCATCCATTCACGCACGGCATGTCAGAAATTTTTGGTTTGCAAAAAAAAAACAAAAAAAAATGGTCAGCTCGGCCGGGTAACGAACGAGGCGAATGTTACATGTATTGTTCTGATCTGGTCTGGTCGGGTGTTTGTCTAGTTCTGGTCCAATCAACCTGGTAACACCAAGCTCATTTTAATACCGGTACGACTCATGCTTCTCCCTTCTTCCTTTTTCTTCCTTTCTCTCTTCCTTCCTTTCTTCTCCGCAGTTGGATTGGATATATCAGATGCGCCCGCGTCCGTCTGTCCGTCGACAGCCCGGAATAGAATAAGTAGTTAGTTGGTTAGTTATTGGCACAACGGCAACAGAATGAGAGATTTAAATTGTTCCGAAGTGTGTGATGGGATCGGGATGGGATCGGGATGGGCGTAGGACATGACAAGTGGTGGTGAATGAACTCGAGGGGTTATTAGCACAACAGAATGAAGAGATTTTATCGTGTTCCAAAACATAGGACAAGTGTGTGTAGGACAGGCGCTCATTAATTCGTCGGGGCTTCCCTTAACTTTTCTTGAATCCTTCATATCCGTTTACGATTGCAACGGAGGGAGGAAGCAGTATCACCAAAGTGTCTGTTGATGGAAACACGTGAGAAATGACTATTTAAGTGCCACGAACAGAGACATCATACTGGTGTGGGGCAGCGGTTTGACTCTGAATGCTGTCAAGACCGATTCATACGACTTTCCAATTTTCGATCAAGCCGCATACGAGGCTGTAGCAACAGGAGCACTTTGCTTGTTCTGTTCGGTGTCTCAGCCATACTATCATTTTGTGTTACTTGTCAGGACAAAACAAAGTCTAGGATAGGCAATAATAATTACAAAGACGAACCATGTGGTTAAAACCCCGCCCGCCTTATTAATAGTGTTATCAAAAAGCTTTGTGCCACGAGAACACGTCCTCTATAATTATATGAGAACTACTCGGTATCCCTTTTAGATTATCAGTGCATATCCAGGTTTAGTCGATTGATGGGATTATAGCCACAAGGAGATGACGGGCGAGACTGGGGGTTATGGTCGGGCGTGTCGATTTCCTATTGAAACCGGTGTCACGGTGTCACGGTGTCACGATGTCGTCAATTGAAGGAAGTTGAGCTGCACATTTGACTCGTCTCACCCTGTTACTGACATGCATGTGCAAGTAATATGCGCATTGGAAATCAAGAAGTCAGATGTCCAATGGGGGTTGCTGTGAAGACGTCGTGTGCTTGCCACCCCCAAGCTAGGTGCAATGCATGTTACCCTTTCGAATCTTTCGTGCACCTTCTCCTTGGTCTCGAACCTTTCATTCTCCAGTGGGAGCAGTAATTGCTGTCAAGTGAGACTGCAGACTTCGGCAGACTTCGCCATGTGTCTTGGAGTCCTGTGGACCACAGATAAGACAAGACGAGAGGTGAAGGAGCCTCATTGCCTTCACAAGGCGAGCTCTGAGAGTGCTGTAGCTGGAGCTGCTACCAGCCTGCTTCCCTATAAGTGTAAGAAATCTACCATTTTTCAGCTTGTACGACACAAAGAGCTCTCACTCGAACACACTGATCCTCCGCCTTCGTTTGATCTTCATCTCAATTTTTAAGCAATTTAAAGTTCAAAGGATTGAAAGATAGGAATATGGACGAAAATGCTTCTCAGAATGGCACTATGGGCCTTGCTGCTGCTTCTCTGATTTACTCTATCGCGCTTCATGCAGGTACGATGGAGAACTGGACCTACAGCCCTGCGCTACAATCCCAAAGGGAGGCTCTTTTAAGAGAGGTATCGGAAGTAGGTAAAGTTATGCTTGCAGATGGAGCAAAAGCGGTTGATGTTGTGGAGTTTGTCGTCGCCGAGTTGGAAAATCACGACGATTTCAATGCTGGCAAGGGAGGTGCTGTCAATGAAGCAGGAGGACATGAGGTTTGTCAGAATCTATCATAGCTTTACCAGAAGCCTCACTCATGGTAGTCCAGTTAGAGGCAGCAATCGTCGATGGATCCACAGGCTCATACGGAGCTGTCGCATGCGTCGAAAACGTCAAGAATCCGATTAAAGCTGCACGCTCTGTTCTTGAATGTGATTCCTTGTGCTTCTTAGTCGGGGATAGTGCAGATCGTTTTGCTCGGGAGAGAGGACTGGATATGGTCGATAACAAACACTTCACCACAGCCAAACGGCTGGAACATCTCAAGTCGTGGAAGGCAGGAGAGTTGGTCCAAGCAGAGAACCTGGGTACCGTCGGAGCAATTGCTTTGGATGTCTATGGCAATTTGGCTGCAGGGGGGTCAACCGGTGGCAACACATGCAAACCGCTTGGCAGGATTGGCGATACTGCAATCATCGGGGCCGGATTGATAGCAGATAGCAATGTTGCAGTTGCATGGTAAGTCCAATTTATCCATATGCAAGGCCACAAGTTGAAGCGCCTGTGGTAATGTAGTAGTGGTCATGGTGAAGCTATCCTACAAGCGAATGTCTCAGCCACGGTATGCCACCACGTTGCTGCAGGCATCCCCCTTAAGAATGCAATCGAACTTGCTATAAAGAAAGTTTCGAATCTGTCGGACGGGATGCCATGCGCTATTCTGGCCATGGACCACAGGGGCAGAGTCTCCTCCCAATCGACGGGGCGGATCTTCTCAACGGCAACCTCCTCGTCTCATGCACCTACCAGGGCTCACATGCTGCAAACTGAGGTAGCCATTCTAGACCAACATATAGTCTACCAGGATGGACAGCTGTGCGCCGGTTTGACTCGTTATCCCAGCATGCCTGGTCAAGTAACAATAGAGCTTCGAAATGATGTGAAGATATGTGATTTAAGCTTAAACGGCATGACACAACTCTTTACCTCAATTTCCAAGATTCTGAATGTCATGAAGTCCGCAACTGGAACTTCTGTTTGTGGTCTTGTCACCGATGGAGGGAGCAAAGCTACGTTGATCACATATTCGCCACGAAAGACCAATAGCAGCGTTTCAGCCAACCAACGCCCAACGCACGAGAAAATTTTCGAGCTTCCTAGCTCCTTGAAAGCAACGGACCTCGTGGATCATTCAGAACTGAGCCTCAGCAGTAATAGTATCGATGCGACTATATTATGGGAGGATGAGTTCTATGCTGCATTTGTATCTCCTTCTTGCAATATTCCTGGAGAGTGTATTTTGCGGCCAAAAGCATCGACCGACTTTGTTTCTGCCAGTCCAGATTTCGAGGCTCGTGGACTCCAAGATCTTGCAAGACCAGTTCATGCAACAATTGCACTCCTTAAATCGACTTTGAAGGTCAAGCAATTTAGGATCATAATGGATGACTCTGCGCTGGGAACGGGAAATTTGCGTCTCATTCCTCAATTGGCAATGGATCTAACAATTCCGATTCCCATCCCAAGTCCTACCGGGTCATTTGATTCTTATCCTGGCTACCTCACCGACCAGCTTGGCCCATTTACCAAGCAAAAGAAGGAGATATCGCTTTTGGCAACTCGGATGCGAACCTTTTTTCAATTGCCAATGTTGCATCCGCCAAATCATGGGAGGACGCTTCAACGCATTGTTTAAAAGCCCTCCGCGACCCTTGGTACAAGGCAATGTTTGTGCTCCAAGATTCCTTCTACCACACGTGCGTCAAGTTCTTCCAAACGGAAATGTCTTACGATTATGTACTATCTCCCGTAACATCCGACTGTATCAGCTCGCCGATGGGGCTTGGGTCCGATTCTCTACCGGTTCAAATTCCGCTCTATGGCCGAAATACCTACCTAGCAGATTCTATGCAATTTACACTCGAGTATATGCTTAGAGTGAAAGACGAGTCGAACGGGATGTATTATATTAGTCCCTCATTTCGAGGCGAGAATCCCGACACCTCACATCTAAATCAATTTTATCACGTCGAGTGCGAGCTACCAGGCGATATGGAAACTGGTATGGAGGTGATGGAGAGATTCATCGTCTCGGTCACCACCGAACTCATGCGAAAGCACAGTGATCTGATTCAGTCCATTGCCGGAGACATAAGCCACATCTCGAATCTGCTTCAGTATGTACGACCGCCAGGAACACGACTTCCAGTGGTGGATTTCGACGAAGCCATGAATATCTGTGGCAATGATCCTGAAGCCTGGGAGTACGTTGTGGAGGATGCGCCAGAGAAAGGCAAGAAGTTGACAAGGAAAGGGGAGAGAGCCGTCATGGCACAACATGGAGGCGCTGTCTGGTTGACAATGATGAATCATCTGAGTGTACCATTCTACCAGGCGTATAGTGATGGCACCAAATTGAAAGCACGTTGTGGGGATTTGCTGATGGGGATTGGTGAGATGGGAGGTTTGGGAGAAAGGCACCAGACTTCGCAGGATGTTGAAGATGCTTTGTTGCATCACCAAGTACCTTTGGAATCCTACCGATGGTATATGGATATCAGGGAGTACAAGGAAATGCAGACTGTGGGTTGGGGAATGGGCATGGAGAGGTTCATGCTGCGGCTCCTTGGTCATGACGATGTTAGGGATATTGCCCTGATCCCCAGACTGAAAACAGGGAGATTTTTACCATAGAATAATCCTCACGGCCTTAAACCCGATGAAAGCTGCCATGTAGAGTAAAGCGTGGCATATAGGTGTATGTTAAAATATGGTGAGCTGCTTTGACCTTCTAAGCACTCTCTTGCTGTGAGTCACGGGACTATCACATGATGATTAACTCATCTGTTTCATTTGTTGCCTACTTCTGCCTATTGTAAGTCATGCAGCAATCAAGTCAACCAGTATTCGAGTCGGTAGTTGTGTGGAGGACGGACAAGATGGAGGGCGCAAGCGTGACACGTCGTTCGAGCCGAGAACGCGTCCAGACGTCAAAGGCATTGGAACAGGACAAGAGGAGGTCCAGAGCGACAAGTGATACAGAGGATACGATTCAAGTAATTGATGTGGCTACCGCGGTAACGCAATCAAAACGAGCAGAGATCAGCTCGCACTCCAAGGAGCGTGTGATCTGCGGGAACCCAGTAAGCACGCTGAGTCGCTTCATCCACTTCAAGAGAGTCGTGTATAGCAATTGCTCGTCGGGTGAGATCTCCCACCCATAGTATGTCCTGGTAGACTTGCGGAAGACAGGGATATTGGCCATCTCTGGCTTCATGGGCAAGGGCAGCTGCTCTTTGCCAGGCTCGATATCCAGCTCGCTGATCCTCTCGGCCGACGTGAGACTCGGGGCCAAGAACGCGTTGTTAGCAAAGATAAGGCTCAGGAGGGCGACGTGCGGACTGAGGGCCAGGGACGGATCAAAGATAATCTCAGGGAGTGGAAACGTATTTCTAGCTTCTTTGTGAGTCGTAGCAGAACTTCAAGAGCGCTGAAGGTCGGTTTCCGGAGAATATAGCTAGCTGGCCAAAGAGACTCATTTCGATACGGTGCCGGCCGTGTGTGTATTTCTTCTTCGTCGTCGTCAAGTTAGTCTGCAAGACTCCTGCAAGATCCTCGATGTACATTGTCGTGTTATCGCGTTTCCTCGTCGTCAGGCGGTACTTCTTCGCCAGTTTTCTGAGGACCTGCGATGAAGACGTTCATTAGCCTCTTATCTATGATAATTCGGACTGAATTAAGCGGCTGGACGAGAAGTGGTACTTACCTGATATATATAACGGTTCACCTTCCCCTTGATCTTCTCCCTAGTCGCCTGTTCGAGCCGAAAACCTTCCAATATATCCCGAGCGTGCTGGCTGACAATGCCTGCAAGCCTCCTCCTACCCTTCCCCCGACGTTGGTTCAACATTTATTCGAAGGCCTTAAGAATGCGGCGAGAGATGGTTTGCATCATCCGAGCAGGATCCTTTCGTACATATTTGCAGTACCTTTAAAGAGAGTCAGCTCAACGATTCGATAATAGAAGACGGCAGACGAAAAGAGAATAGGGTACATCGATCATATCGAGGAGGAGGATGCTGCCAGTGCTATAGTCCTCATCTTCATCCTTAGATTCGTCGGAGTTGTTTCTTGATCGAGGTAGTATTATGGTAGGTAGGGGTTGTCTTCTCCAGCGATCCTGCTCGTCCTCTGTATCAAAGCAGCTCTCGATGTCTAACTTATCGCTGTCGGAGGAGGAAGAGCGATCTGCTGAAAGAGACGACGACAATGGACGGTAACGATCAATTTGAAGGAGGAAAGAGATGGCGTTGGGAGGAACCTGCTGCCCAAAGAACAGTATCGGAGAGGAGGAGAGAAATAGAGCAAGAGGATGTGGATGAGTGTGAGAGGTTTGGAGGAGAGTGAATATTTGGCATAAGCGAGCCAAACCACAAATAGCTGGGGGACAAAAAAAATTTGTATAACCAAAAAAAATTTATATAACCAAAAAAATTTGTATACATTAACAATCAGACAGGATCTTCGGCCGAGCTACACCGATCAAGGTTGTGGTCATTATGTGAGAGAACGGATCGAGTCACGGCTACCCCCCCTTATGTTGTCTTCCGTAGGAGACCTAGGAACTCAATCTGAAGGTTTGTATTTAGTTTACAAGCATTAACAATCGAAGAGGATCTTCGGCCGAGCTACACCGATCAAGGTTGTGGTCATTATGTGAGAGAACGAATCGAGTCACGGCTACCCCCCCTTATGTTGTCTTTCGTAGGAGACCTAGGAACACAGTCCGAAGGTTTGCTTGTTTTGCTTTCAAAACTTTTATTTAAATATATAACCCCTTGGACCTGTCTCGCTTAGCTGACGCGCTTGCAAAACAGTGTCTCCCAAAATTTAGTAAAAGTAAAGCCTGAACGCTCTATTCCTTCGTCTGCACCTCAGAGTCACAGCTTCTGGGTAATACCTACTTTTTTGCGCTGTTTTGATGCAGGACGAAGACTGCCTCGAGATCGTAGACTCTGATAGAGAATCGACATTGAGGGCGTCTCCGAGCCCTTTGAACGGTATGGCCAGGGCCTATACTACCGCATAGAGTACAAACCTGGCTGGCGCGGCTACTCCACTGTCTCGATGGCCCACGATGTGCGCAGGACCGATCGTGAAGGGTCTTGCTCTCAAGATTATGATCCTAGGCGAGAAGGGGGATACGCATGTCAATGCAAAACGAAATCCTCCGGACTGTCCTCGATACCTCGAACCTTGTTACATATCAAGGCTCCTTCTTACTCCCCGGCCACGATGGTGATCACCGCGTCTTAGTGCTACCCTTCTCAGACTTGTACATCCCGGCATACCCCGCCCGCAAACCTCGTCCTTGATCTTCTTTCTTTCTTTCTTTCTTTCCTTATTTTTCAGACTGGTGGCTAACGCTGTCTCTGTAGACCTTAATGAAGGGGCTCTGATGTGGGAAATATCCAACTCCCTAGCTGAATACGACACGGCGACTGAATATCAGTGACTCGGCCGGCCCCAAAAGATGCCTCTCAGTGACTATTTCTGGAAACGGGGCGAGCTCGTGCTGCTAGTAGGTGACCATCCCCTTGGAGCTACTTGGGAGCAAGCTTTAACTAGAAGATTTCGGTCTTACGATCAAAAGTAGAACCTCGGTGCGCACTAAAAAGCAAGCACCACTAGCACCCTACTGCTTTTGCGCCGCAAAAAGGGGAAAAAAGCAACTTTGTATCCTGGCACGATGTTTTCTATGGCAATGGAGGCAAATCGACAGCGTTCAGCTGGGTCGAATAGCTGGGCGCGATGCCTAAGCTATGGAAAGGAAGGTTTTGGTAGCCAAAGAAAGTTATCGATGCTTGGTAGAATTATATCACGATTACTAAATTTGGAAAAGACCTTGCAGCTAGAATCACACAAATGCAACCTAAGACTACCCAAGCTGAAAAAAAGCTCGGTTTATCTGTTATGCATAAAGCGTTCTGCTATCTGCCTAAATATTGCATTACTGTGGAACAGCTTTTGCACGATCCATCCTTTAGGGCCATCGTAGAGATATACCAGTGTTGACTCACTAGGTTCAACAGGGTTGGAGCTGGAGGCACGTGCAGAATCAATGGAAATTTCGTCCTCATAGGGGTAATGGTATTCTCTACTTCATATCTACTCTTAGACATTTTGCTCGTGTGGTTGTTTTAGCGCTGGTTTTACAGAGGCCCCCGAATAACTAACTTTCCGGCTCAACTCTAGTCAGTTGAATGTGGCTGCTAGGTAGCGTTCCCTTCACTTTATATTGCCATTGGTTATACTTCCAAGAAGTTGATATAATTTATATTTTACTGAACATATCGCTTCTACCAACTAAGAGCGGGTGCGACTTAGAGGGAGCAAAGTGAGCGAGCGCACCGACGATTAGGATTTTTAGAATGATAGAAGTAGGGCCTCTCGTAGGGTATTAGGGCTGGCAATGGCCGATGTCGGTTGGCTTGTTGGTTGGCTCCAACTATACGCTCCTACAGAGCCTGAGAACTTATATAAGTTCAGGGTTGTAATATGGTTCTTGAGTGATCAATTTACTGCTCCCTACAGTGGCATAATTATATATTTTGCTCCTCTTATTTCTTCGTCCCACTTAAGGCCATCTTCAATCAATCCTAGAGCCAAAAGGTTCTCATTCTCCCTCCAAGAATATGTCGGATCAGTCAAATCGATACTCAAACCGTCTAGGACCTGAAGTCTGGAGGGGCAATGTCGGCAGTGGTGGCACAATTGTCAACATCAAATGGTTAAAGCATACAGAGAAACAGATAAATGCAGTCATACTGAAAGATTTTAAAATAGAGACCATAAAATCTATGGTGGAGCATTGTTGTTATCAGGTTGCCGTTTTGCACAGGGTTCGAAAAATATATATTAAGTAAGAACCCCTAAGAGATACCAAGCAAAGAAAATATGTTTGAAGACTTATTCGTTTTAATTGATATATATAGTGTTTTACCTCACGGTTTCATCACAGATTCTAAAGGTGAAAGGCGACCTGATGAGGAACATATTACAGCTACAATAAGGCAGCAGGAGCAGTGGTACAATATACACATTTATCTAGAAAATCTAGGCGTAGGAGAACAGAAATATGATAATGTGATTTGCGGTAAAATAGAAAAATTTCCACGGGTAAAATGTGCATAGATAGATCTGTAGCTTCAGCTAAGTTACACAACGGTATATCTGTCAAACGAACGCTGGAGCACGTTTTGGCTCTGTGTGAGCTCAGACATTCGTTCAATATAGGGTTTACGCACAGACTCGATGGATCCGAGCACCATATTCTTTTATTGATAAATATCTACTGTAGGACCCTTCTAGAGGGATAGGGCCGTTTGGGGTGTTCAAATGTATCGGCTCAATAAAGAAGTTTTATACCATCTCCCTATCTCCTTACCAGACCTGAGTTACACAGGCTAAGTCCACACCGCGCAAGCTTACTGTAAGCACGCCGTAAGCGGGGCCCGCCGTTTGACCCATAACTGGAGAGCGGGGCTGCAGATCATATCTCTTAAGTTTCTCAAATCCGTTGCACCGCTCTCATCTATCACGAATATTGGCCACCATTTTCAAACGATTTTTGAGGGCTTCTCGTGGTTATTCCGAAGCTGCAAATATCATGCTTGGCTCTTCCGCGCAGTACGCGTGCAGCGCTAGTTCTGCCGCTTGGCATTCTTTTAGTAGGGTCATGTTCAATTGCCCGCCCTTATACGAATCTTTCTCACCCTTCCAACTCCAATCAATATGGCCAATATACAAGAATCCGTGACAGCTACACGATCTCAAAAGGACATTCAAAGCCACAAGAGTATGTCCACTTGATTCGACGACATTGTGAGGATCTAATGTACCTTAGTAGACCAAACCGCTCAGAGAGAAGATCAGCCGACAAGTCGACGAAGTAACCGACATCAGCAATCTCTTGATCTCCCAAATAACGGCAAGTCTACATATGGCAAAAAGGGCCACACAATACAGGTCGAAAAAGAGCTTGTAAGTCACCCCTCTATCAAGTGTCAATGCAATATATACTTACAATTATTAGAGACGTGTTGATACCATTCCGTCAAAGGGCCGAACGCGAGCGCTGCTGAAGAAGCGACCCTCCCCTTTACTAACCGAACGTCCACAGAAACGTCCAAGACTTGAAAGACAGAGGTCAACATCGCCGCAACAAAGGCAGCTTCGAAAGAGCCGCCGAGAAGAGCAACCTCCGTCTAGACAGCAGACGTTCAAACGCCGTGGAATCTTATGCCTCACTCGAGACTCTGCTGAAGAAAAGAAGTCCCATCCGGATTGTATATCGGAGAGGTCATATGTCAGCGACTGGATAGAGAATCTACCCGAATCGTTCCCGCCAGACAACATGCTACGGTACCGCCTTGCAGAAAAGAAATCTTCTGCGTCCCTTCGGCGAGAACGGTCGGATTCTCCCAGCAATATAGCATCTGTAACACCTAGCGATCAAAAGTCAAGAGATAAAAAGTCCGCTGCTTATGCCCACAAAGGCTACCAGGTGCTTCTTCGGACGGTAGGTGTGCTTTTGGAGTCGGAGCTCACTCTCTCTGAGGACAGCGATACCTTTTGTCAAAGTCTTCTTAAGACGGAGTGCCGTATTCCAGAAGACACACTTCTACGCGACGATATATATCGCCATACGATCGCTGATTTGCAGGAGAGAAATGAGTCACGCATGATTCAAGATATCGGTCGGCTGTTTGTCCCCTCAGTACAAACATTAGCGAAAATAAGCGAGAAGCGCTTTCAAGTGTTCGTTGAGAGCGTGAACGAGGCTTGGGATTGCTGCTATCCTCTGCTTAATCCGAGGCCACAACCCGACTACGCAGTCGGCTTTGGGAGATCTGGTCTTTCAGAAGCCCGCGTCAACAAACTTCAGCCCTTGATTCAGGATGACACAACGTTTCGGTCAGATTTTATGGCAACCTACTATATGTACCTTCCCTTTTCCTCTACTGAGGTGAAATGTGGCACATCGGGGCTTGTCATTGCAGACCGCCAGAACGGAAATACCATGGGCGTGAGCGTACGAGGAATTCTTTCACTCTATCGACTTGCTGGCAAAGAAAGTCAACTGCACAACAAACCAGTGGCCTTTTCAGTGTCACACGATCACCGAATGGTAAGACTTACCGGTTGGGGACCAGTCATCGATGGAGACTTTTACACAGTCCATCCATTAACTGTCCATTCGTTTGATGTCACAGCTCTCAAAGGCCTGGAAAGATGGACACCTCGCAAATTCACGTTTGGAGTTTATGCGTATGGTCTTACACTTCTCGATAAGATAAAAGCCATTATCGACGAACTTCCCCCTGATCTGAACCTCGAAAAAGTGCAGCCTCTCAAACTGGGACTCAATGCAGGAGTTGAACTGCGACCTTCAAATCGATCTAGATTATCGCAACATCCTGACGCTCACAGCTTATCGGAAGACGGTGTAATCCTGGATAACCAGCAAAGCAACGTCACTTCGCGAGAGTCTACTCCACCTACCTCAACTCGAACGAAAAAGTCATTGAAGAGGAAAAAGGCCTAATTTGCTCTTGATCTACACGGCAGCCCGGGGTTATCTGCGAAATTACCATATCCGAGTCTAGATAAGCCACGTGCGACGGTCAATCGCACTTAGGAATGCTGTGGACTGGGCAGAGTAAGGAGAAGATCATATTCGGAAGGGGAGGGCTAGGCAGGTAACTGCAAGCGGCGAAGATGGATAAGCCGACCACGAAGAAGAGCAAACAGAAGTTGAAGCACAATACATTTGAGTGACGTTCAGCGCGTATGGCCGTTCTCGACGTCGTCCAGCTTGTCGATCACAACCGTCATTATAGTACTACTGGTATGTTATTCTCAAGTTGTTGTTTCCAGGCTCGTAAACCTCTTTGATTCCCATAGCGGTCTTACTCTATGACGCCATCATCTCACAGACTGAATAAAAAGCGGTAAAATAGGATATGCTTGCTGTGAGCCCCAAAAGGAGCTCCGAATCCGTTAAGCAATTATGTTGGCCAAACTCAGTTCGCTATGGGAGGATCAAAGGCTCCAGCCTAGGCGAAAGCTTACAGCTCTTGAGACGTATGGAAACATCGCATCGTCTGTCGATTACTCTTCGTTTACAAATGCACTTTTTTCAACTATACTCGACCATATCCTTGCATAAGTCTTCAGCTGCTAAACTCGGCGAAGGTCGAGTTACGTCTGTGCACTGCCAAAAGGTCATAATCAGCGAAGGCCTACCGCCTTTGGTAGCATTACTCCGAACATCTCAGGTCCCGACCAAGGAACACAAACGCCAAGGCCAAGTAAGCCCTGCTGCAGGCAGAAGGGCCGAGAATCGAGAGTTCCTATTATTCTATGTTCATATACAAACTTGCTACTCTATGTTCTTAATGCCGCAAGCGCTCTGACGAGTATTGATAACGTTTCGGGGTAGATATCAATGTTATGTATAGGGAGATCAATGATATTCTTACCCACAATCAGGCATATTTTCCGCATGGTCTGGCAAATAATACTATTTACAAATCTCTCTTCCTGCTCCAGATCTAACAAACTATGTTGGATCGTGCTATTCTGCTCGTCATTGCACTTTCTCTTCTTGCCCTATTCAAATGTTAGTAGGTTTATAACCAATACTTTTCTGATCTACCCCGAGTACGCGGTCTTCGAACTCTGGAACTCTCGGGCAGCTTATCAGATATCGCGCTGCCCTGAGATATAGACAACAAATTTTCAGCGCCCTTAATGTCTGGTGCTGCATCGGTATGCTCGATCGACTTTGCTCGTGTCAGCAGATATGCGTAATCCAAAATTGTAAAGAGAACCAACGTATTGTGTGGAATATTCTCTATCGTAGTGATCGGTGTTGTAGGCGATCGGAATGCAGCACCAACTTCCGTAATCGGCTGATCCATTAGGAGAACGCAGGATTAGAAAAAAGAGATATGACAGACAGCGAGACGACGAGCCGCTAGTCTTGATACAGGATATTCTTGAGACCCACCTTCAACGTCAAATTGTTATCGAGGCATACTACAGCGATATTGCAACCATGAACTACCAAGGATATCTTAGAAGAGGAAAATATACTCTCAAGCCCAGTATAGGAGCTTAAGTAGGTTCTCGACAGGCAGAATCTCGTATAAGAAGAAATTCCCAATAGAATCCTCCTGAAAGCTGCTGTCCTTAGGATATTTTGTTCTCTTATTACTGCTTTTTAGTCGATTCGAAGAAAGTATATTCTTCATCTTACAGTCACATATCGTCCAAGGATGTACGCAAATGAGGACAATGCAGCGCTTCTCACCGATGGCCACCGAAATTTCCTTTACTTTGGCAACTCCTTCATGCCAGAAGCTGTTTTGAAGACGGAGGGTACCTATTTTGACCAGCTCTGGCAGGAAGATAGATTGGAGTTCTGGTCAAATGTCTTGCCTGATTGGTCTGGACATCTAGAGGTGGTTGAGACAATCCACGCCCATGCTGCAGGACTCGACCATCTATACAGCGGTATGGTTTCCCCGCCCGTGATTAAGCTGGCAAAAACACTTATTGATGTTCTTCCGGATGGCCTGGGTAAAGCTCTATTTCTGAGCACAGGTGGTGAAAATAATGAGTGTGCTATTAGGCTTGCGAAAACCTTTACTGGTAAGTTCGAGACCGTGGGGCTGGGTGCAAGTTGGCATGGCGTAACCTCTGGGGACGATGGTGCACAATACCATGCTGGGCGGAAAGGATTCGGGCCAGTAGTGAGTCACAACCTAGCCTCCATTACTACGCGATTGCATTGCTCGACTTGCTGAATTAAGTTTAGATGTCTGGCATGTTCATGCTCCCCAGCCAGATAGCCCGAAACGCCGACGGCTCATTTGACTGGGAGTCTGAGCTGAATTATGGCTGGTCTCTCATCAATAAAGTATCTTGCGCTTCTCTCGCCGTTGTTATCCTGGAACCTATCTTCCCTTCCGGTGGCATGATTGCAATCCCGCTAAGGTACATGAAGGCAATGAAAACATATTGTGAAAAGTGAGATATGCTTCTGATTGTTGCCGAAGCTCAAACTGGTATGGATCGCTGTGGAGATCTCTTTGCTATTAATCAGGAAGGTAAGATTGTCGTATCGGATTTTTAACGCCGGGCAAGACACTGGCAATGGTCTCCCTCTCAGTGCGGAAGTTACCAGCGATAAAATCGCAAAGCTCGTAGAGGAGAAGGAATTCCTGTTCTATACCACCCATGCCAATGACCTGTAACCATGTTCTCTGGGCCTCAAAGTCATCGAGAAGGTTTTGCTTGATAATTTAACCATGAGGGCAAAACAAGCTGGCTTTGAGACATCCGGGGGAGAGAACTCATGGGCGGTGTAGCAGATCGCAAGACCAAAGCGCCTGCGATTGCATTCGGATTAAGACTGTCGGCTCGAATCTTCGAGCTCGGAATGTCTGCCACTATCTTAGCCAAAACAGCGTTTTCAGATTGCATCCGCATTGCGCCCTCGATCATCATCACCGATGAAGGATTAGAAGAAAGTTTAGCTATCTTGGAGGAAGCATATCAGCTCAACAGGATGCTGATTCCTTGATGGTTACTCTCAATTCACAGAGTCTGTCAGTTCTTGTATAGAGCTTCAGTTCTTACGTAGGATATGTTCACTAGTGATAGCTATTATATAAACTCGTTCGCTTCTTGATATGAAGATATGAAAATATGAGAAAATATATCTCTTTTGAAGGTAAAAAGTAAATAATAACTCCATATCCTGCCAAATGCGTTGTTGAAAAATAGGATTATGATGTGAGGGGGGGTGTGGGGAGATTTGGTAATGAAATGAAACTTCTTTATTTCTTGTGGATTAAAAGTTGCATTCTTAAGGGGGAATAAAATATGGGAGTGTGAATATTTTATTCACACCATAAAGAACTATAGACTGTACTATTATGATATGGAAACCCCAATATGTATATATCTACGAGTAAAATTAGCGAATAAGGACTCCCAAGTGATTTCTCTACTAAGGAGGTAAACCATATCCCAAGTACTAAAAATCAATAACTATATGCCCTACCCCCCTCGAAACACAACTCAGCATCACTTTGCCCTTATCCTCCTCACTCAACCCCGAGCCTCTATGTTCCACCCTTCCCTCACAGACCTCCACTCTACAAGTGCCACAATTCCCCGTCTCACAGCTAGAATCAACCTCAAACCCCGCCTCCCTCAACGTTTCCAACAACGTCTTATTCTCCCTGACCTCCACAATCTTCTTCTCCTTTATCACCTCAGCCGTAAAAGGATCTCCCGCGGTCGCTATCTGGAAAGCTTCATAATGGATTTCATCCTGCGCCATTCCAACTGCATTCGAGGCTCGAACCACCTCGTCTATCATCCTTTGCGGTCCACAAGTATAGACTTGGGAATTCCATGTCCTGTCCCTCAATATCTTTTCGATATCCATTCTTTCGCCTTTCGATTTATCGTAGATCGTGAGCTTGTCGCCCATCTTATGGAGGAGATCGCGGAAGGGAACATCGGCGTCTGAACGAACGGCGTAGTGTAATTGGTAGTTGAAGTTTATAGCGTCGTAGATGGTGGTATGTGTGAAAAAGGCGGTGATTCCGATTCCACCAACGATGAAAATGTGATTTGACGCACTGCCGATGACAGGGATACTTGCAGTGATTTTACCGACTGAGAGTATATCCCCTTGGTGTAGTTCTTGGTGTAGATATTTAGAGCCACCACGGCTTAGATCTTCGAGCGCGATACCGAGACGAAAGTGATTTGTAGTTCCGTCCACGATGGAATAAGGTCTGATTAAACCGTTCGGGAGCTTCAATCGAGCGAAACATCCTGGATCTAACTTACTGCCTTCTGATTTTCCCACAGCTTGAAACACAAAAGAGGAAATCCTCTCTGTCTCTTTCTTCTTCTCCGTGAGCTTGAATTCCTGCCAAATTTCTGGTTCTTTGGCCTTCTCACTCTCTCGAATGCTATTAATCAATCTCTTGATTGCCCCCTTCGCCTCGCCTCCAAACTCCTCAATCTTATCTAACTCCGTCAATTTCCCCAAGTCGCTCTTATTCCTATTAAGATATTCCTGAATCCTCTCGATCGTCCAGTCTGGGTGCTTCCTTTCCTGTAACTCAATCCCATCTCCTACTCCTATCCAACCTTCTGTCAAAACACGATAGTACCAGCCCGTACGACTCTTCTTCCATGTATTGGGTGCAAACCCTTTAATCCCAAACCGATGATTCAGTTTGAAACATGGATTCCGAGGGAGACTGACTTGCAATACCACTTCATCGCCAATTCTAATCACTTTGACGAATTAGAATTACTATTCTTGTGAAGAGCGTGAGCCGCAACACAGCAAAATCATGGAACCAAAACAAAGAAAATGGTTGATTACCATCACCGATACAGACATTCCGCTCGTTCATATTCCCCTCACATACCAGGTTTTCTCCAAAGCCTCCGACTTCAAACATTTCGGCTGCGTCGGGGAATTCGGATCGCCACTGCATAAATGGGTAGTCAGCAATTATTCCTCTGGAATATCTCTGGAATTTACTCCCAAGGCATGCTCGATTAGGAAAGTTTTCACTCCCAGGGAATACTGACGAAGGGATAGTGATGACGTGAATATTGATGGATTGCTTTGTCTACGCCACCATGGAATGTGAGATCATGTTCATCGGCTTCGAGACCGAGGAAGGAGACGAAGACCCGTTCTTGACGGGGGAATTTATAGATGCCGGTTGTGATGGAGAGATTGATCATAGGCTTCATTCTGCTGGTGCGAAGTTGGACTAATTTGTCTCTTGTCCAGGGAGCATCGAGATCAGGCTTTTGAATTGCCATGATAAGCAACTATGCGGGGCTCGCAACTGTATACTGTATACTGTCTACTCCTTCAAGTATTGATCAGGATAAACGGACCTGGATGATACTGTATCCTTACCTCTTTAAGCGTAAATAAAGGGGCGTCTCGGTCGGTAGGGCCAGAATTGGTTTCAATAAATCGCGCAACTCGAGATCCGAGAAAGTGGGTAAGTAAATAGGAGGAAAGAAAATAATATGGCGGAAGAAATACTTCAAGCTCGGCTAGGCGCTTAACGCGCAATTCGTTCTGACTCGTACTTTAGTTGCACACGGCAAATGCACCTTGTAACATTAGTTTCGGCGAGGTGAAAAATGACTCAGCATTGAACCTAAATCATGCTCCATTGCAATAGTCTTCCCCATCCGAATGATAAATACACAGGGTTCCTCCAGTGCACCCCCACAAAACTCAAACTAATGAACAGATGCGAATATTGAGAATCCTTGACGCCATTTCCGCCTATCGCCTTAAGCCGTGGCGAGAGGCCACAGGAGACTATTAGGTACGTCTTTAATCAAGCATAAAACATGAACAGGAAAACATAACCCTATAAACCATTCCCAACTGCACCAGAACTGCTGGGGGCTATGTGAAAGAAATTTTTGGAAAAATCGATATCTCCACCCTTCTAACGTTCGATTTTCAAGACTCTTTTCACATGAGACTGACGTGATATGATCCGCTGAACGCCATAAGGTATGCTCGAAACGCCGAAACTGAGAATGGCACTCGCAAAGGCTTGAACACTCATGATTCAACGATTTCAGGGTTATCCAAAAACGTTGATTCGAAGTTGAAATCTGCTCCTGCGCCGTTATCACCATCTTGGTGCAAGAAGGAGTCAAAATCAAAATCTTGAATTACATCCATATTCCCATTGCTGGGATTGGCAAATTCTAATGATTGGAAGCCGAACTGTATACACTTAGTTCAAGTTCTATATTTGAGCTGACCAACATACCAGTGAAGCATCATCTATGCCAAAGCTACTCTGTAACGGATCGGGTTGTTGGGACGTTGCACCATTGTTGGATGGTGGTTGGCCATTTGTCAGGGGCTGACCAGTACCATTTTGACCAGCGAAACTCTTAGGGTGGACAGGTGTGATAGGAGTTGCCGGGGTTGGAGTCGCAGCTTCTTGAGTAGGATCGGCGGAGGGTGTCGCACCGGCGGTGAGGTTCACATTTGATCCTTTCTTCGGAGCCCGCTGTCATCAATGTCAACATTTCCACAAAAGAATACATCAAACACAATAGAATATACCTTTGTCTGCTTATCCTTTGGATCATTCTTCTTTTTCGGATTGGCCTTATTGGATTGCTGAGGTGTTGGAGGAGCAGCTCCTTGCTGAGGAGACGATGGTTGTGTGCGGCCGTTAGCTGCTGCCCCAGTCGCTGGTGCCGAAGGAGGAGGCATCTGCCTTTGCTGTGGGGTTCCCATGGGTTGTTGAGGTGCTCCTTGAACATTTGGCATCATCTGTGCACCATTAGGGCCACTCTGCCAGCCAGCGGCAGCAGCTTGTTGTTGTTGTTGTTGTTGTTGTTGCTGCTGCTGCTGCTGCTGCTGCTGTTGTTGACGGGCCATTGCCATTTGTTGTTGTGTCATTTGCCCGTTGAATCCACCGCCTGGATGTGAGCTTGGAGGACGCATGCCATTTCCAATCATACCACCTTCCATGCCATTCATCTTAAAGAATGCCTGCTGAGGTCCCATATTTGGATCCATCTGGCTTCCAGACATGTTGAAATTCATGCCGCTAGGCGACCCTCTTGATTGGCCCTCCGGTAATGGTGACGGTATTCCCGTTGTATTCATATGGGGCGTTCCTCGCTTCATCTGTTCACTTGGGTTTGGCGAGTTGACAGAACGAGCTCCTTGAGGGGAGGTTCCTTGGAAGGAAGGTTGACCATTAGGTCCGACACCGCCGGAACCATCAGGGCGAGGTTGACCTCCCATGCTGTCTTGCTCTTGACGTGCCATCATGAGCCGCTTTTTATTTTGTTGTTCTAATAACATAAGCTGCATCTGGTAGTCCTGCAGAGCATGGTTACCACTGCCGCCTGCCCCACCTTGGGCAGGACCTCCTCTCATTGCATTAGGTCCTATTTCACCTGCATTATAATAACCTGATATTGCACCAGGATCTTGACTTTGCTGCATCATATTGGGCGAACCCTGATTCTGAGGGCCTCCAGGATTGGGCATTCCTTGCCCTTGCACAGGCATTTGTTTCTGCTGCTGAGCCGATAAACCTTGTTGATATGCAGTAATCGTTTTCGCTTGTGGATTCGCGGCGCCTTGGAAGTTTTGGAACTGCTGAGCTGTCAGAATATTTGGTTCGATGCCATTGGTAAGCGACATATGAGCGGCTTGAATAGCATTGCTGGGGCCAGTATCTCCCACCTGTTGGGCCGGTAATCCTTGCGATTGTTGCCTCCCATTTGCTACCATCCCTTGAGGATTGAAAGATGCGCCTTCAAGGCGGGGTCGTTTTGAGGGTGATGGAGCATTTTCCGCCGAGCCTGGCGATTGCGGACGCTGTTGATTGCCATCTGACGGATCTCTTGACATCTGTTGCTGCTTCTGCTGATGTTGATGTTGTAACATTTGCATTTGTTGAGGAGTTCTATGACTGTCAGTATACGCAGGCAGAGTCGAGTAATTACTTACACATTCCTCGAGCTGTTCTGTATCGCTTTCCGGGCGACATCACTCACGACGCCGTTGCGCATCATTTGATACTGACCGGCTATATTTTGTTGCCCATTTATCGTACGAAGTACATTTTGTTGTTGATTTTCTTGTCTTGCTCGTGATTGAGCCTACTCCAAAGTTAGCATTGGATACTCTTGTAGGAAGAGATGGAAAACCTGAGTATGTGTGACATATCGCATCACAACCTGGCTATCACCTTTTCCCCGTTGAGCGTTGAACATATCCCAAAATAGACACCACCATTCATACAGAAAACAACTCTCTGGGCATTCTTTCGGAAGATTCGGTGCCGGAAGGTCGTTTGGACGTTTCGAATCGATATCATCCTTAGAATCGCCATCACCTTCGTCGGTGCCATTGCCCATAATATTTCCATTGTCGTCCCGATGACGTTCGGGGCTGTCCTTGATGACATTTATAGGCTGGCCGCTATGAAGTAACGATCTTGCACAATCATACATGCCATTGCGAAGAAAATATTCGTAGATATAGGTATTGAGTTGTGACCGTTGGCTATCTTGCATTTGTTGGCGAACTCCACCATTATTCATCATCGGTATTGTACCTCCAACTGGACCTCCCATGGCGCTCATGCCAGCCATATTTACGTTATTCATTGTTGTGGGTTATGTCCACAAGTAATTCGATAGCCCCGTGCTTGAAGTCGTCAAGTTTTAGAAAACCTTCTGTTAGCCACCTCTGACGCGGGCAGGCAGGTTGGGAAGCGAAGTGTCGCAAAGAAGCTGCAGATCTTGTTCAAATGCCACCGAACTCCAGTGTATCGATATCCAAGATTCCAGCTCTTCGTAAGCCCGTAAGCAAAACTTGTGCCGGAGAGACAAATTGGTAATCGGTTGACGAGCGCAGTTCTGGTATGATTCCTCGCACCCTTTTCGAAGGACACACTAGGCGATAGGCGCGTGATTATGGGACGTCGCCAACGCAGTCGAAGCAGAGGCCCCAGGGCGATCGTCGTCGGCGTGTCCTGGCAGGAAGCGTGCGCCCAGCCTTTGTCGATGCAATGGTAGATGCTGCCCGGTCGAGGGTTGGGATAATTCGTAGGTGTTGTCCTAGAAGATGCAAGATGGGGGTGGGAGTGGCTCGGCTTGGGTGTATATCTGAGCACGGAACTTCTTCCAAGTGGCAAGGCTGTTAACACAAGCCAGAGCAAGGGGGGCGACAAAGAGGCTGCCAATGCATGAATCACGGCGGAAAAGTTGACGGAGAACCAGGATCGATATCCAGAATGCAAGAATCGATATCGAGAGGAAAGTAGAGGAAGCAAAGGTAAAACCTCTGAGCACAAACCTGTGTACTTTCCATCCTGTGCTAGGCTGAAAGTTGTTAGTGTCTCGCCGCTTTGTGGGCAGCTGACAAGAGATTACGAGTATTTTAAGGTAATAATTGGCATTTTAGAGCAGATTGATATGGCTGATTATACTTCTCAATACGGCGAATACATCATTCTCTATATAGGTGGGTATCTCGGATTGTGGAAAGGGGGATGTTGGTGTTGGAAGTTCTGGTAATTCCAGCTGTGGTAGGCCGGCGAGTGATAGGGCGTCCGAATGATCTGATATAATAAGCGCGTAAGTGATATTTACTATTTGCTCGCTCACGGCGATAAAGGTCTATCGTGCGACGACCTTAACCTTCCTATATCCCAATGAAATCGGAAGATCTGGAGAACATGTTGTATCACGTGAGATAGTTACCAAAGTTACCTACCTACCTGGGGCTACCTACTACTGGAAGATGAACTGTTCAAATATCGCGCCAGATAGGATGCTTACGTGTATCTGGGTAAGAGAAAGCTGAAAACTATGGATCATGCGAGTCAAGCAACGAGAAGAGTCGTGAGAATGAGACAAATACGTAAACCAGCTACCGTAATTCTGAATTATACATAAAAACACATGGTCATTGGTACCACTGCAGGCTGACTATGACTTTCGACTTATCAGTTAGGTCTATATGTACTAAGCAGTTTTGAGAACAGAGAGTAGATTTTCCTTGAGCTATTCCTGCCATGCTCAATACTAACTGCATTTGGGATCCCCAAAGTAGCATTAGAAACTACAATAAATTCAAATCACTGGGCTTATTATGCCTGAGCTAGGATGCCGTTCCCAGGAGGAGATGTCTGGATAGCAGCGCATGGCTTGACATAGCCGTACCGTAAATTCATTTTGACGAAGACCGCCCATCTATGTTTTCCTGCCACATTTGACACTCACATGAAATCAAACAGAGTATCGCAATGTGCCAAGATAAGTCCTTTCATGAGTCGTCATTGTGTCTGCCCAAGTCCTCTCAACGCCATAGACTCCTTTCAATGCATAATGATCTTATTCATCATCAACAGGCATTTCATCATCAATATACCGTATCAACGATATCCTCATCTCTGTGGAATCTTGCCCTCTGAGAACATCGCTGATAAAGTGTGCTTCAACCTGCATCTGCACCATTTCTAAAGCTCCCCTCAATATTCCACAAAAGATATTCGAATACCATAGCTCCTCTTGTGCTCTTCCATCATCCGGTAATTCGACGAAATCGGCCAAGGGGTTCTCATCGAAGATCAAGGAGAATTGTTTATTGTCGCTCGTCCAGTTAGTGATCGTAGGCGTAATATTTAAGAAGATCTTGAATCCAACCTGGAGGGGTCAGCCGTGATTGTACTTCGAGGGGGGAAACGAACCTTCGCAATCATATCTGCTGTTTCTCTAAAATTCGAGCATCTCTTCATTGTGTTTGATTTTGCCAGGTAATCCTCAATCAGTCGCAGACCAATGTTGTAGCCCATTTTGTCCAACTGTTTGTTAACTTCAATGTACTCGCTCTCGTAGTCTTTGCATAATTGAGCAACGATGGTACCGTATGTTAGTGTCACCAGCTCAGCGTTGACCTTATCGACTCGGCTCCTATTTTCTATCAATACTATTCATGCCGGTCGTAATAATTGTTGTAAGAGCTCTACTCACTTCCATACTCTGGAATTTATGTTAGCACATGCCCACCTCAAGGTATTGGAATACTCACTCTTCGCCCATTCGGGCAGCTCTTGTAGAGGAAGCCATATTAACTCTTGCTCCCCAAATGAATTCTGGAATTCGCCTTGTGATTCCCGATCCTATCTAACCATGTTGTTGTGACGATGTTAGAAGTTAGGTGCAGGTTTGCTTTGGACAACAAGCGGGCGCTAGCGAGGTCGCGATATTTTGAGCTGAAATATGCGCACTCAATGACAACCAAAAAATTCTTACGGATTATCTGATCAACAGATTCTATTCCACAATGGCGGCAGAAAAACGTCCAGCATCCGACGCCCTTGGATCTTCCCAAATGGTTGTGAAGAGACAGAACATAGGGAATAATAGCAAAGCTGTAGCAGTGGTTAATGGATCTGCTGCAAACGGGGCTCTTGTGCAAACGGTATGAATATTTCTGAAGATTCTCGGAGTGTATTTGACTGATATTGGCATAGATACCCCGTACCAGTGGGTTGCAAGCTCCTGTTATGGAATTAACAGGCCATGCTGGAGAAGTTTTCTGTGCCAAGTTTGATCCAAATGGAAATTATATTGCTTCGGGTTCTATGGATAGGTCAATCAGTCAGTTTGACCCTTTTGATGCATTATTCTATTTGCTAACACCTTCTAGTGCTCTGGAGAACATATGGTGATTGCGAAAATTATGGTACTTTAACTGGCCACAAAGGTGCGGTGCTCGATCTGCATTGGTCTCGGGACTCGAGAGTTTTATTTTCTGCATCTGCAGATATGCATTTGGCAAGTTGGGATTTAGAAACTGGATTGCGGATACGAAGGCATGTTGGTCACGAGGAGGTGATCAATTGTATGGATATTAGCAAACGGGGTGAAGAAATTCTCATCAGCGGGTCGGACGATGGTTATATTGGGATCTGGGACCCAAGGACGAAAGCGGCGGTTGATTTTATACCTACTGAATTCCCTGTTACAGCTGTGGCATTGGCGGAAGCTGGAAATGAATTATATTCAGGAGGCATTGATAATGATATCAAGGTATGGGATATGAGGAAAAAAGCTGTGGTATATTCAATTTTGGGCCACAATGACACCATCTCATCCCTGCGGATTTCTCCCGATTCACAATCACTGTTATCGAACTCCATGGATTCAACGGTACGAACTTGGGATATTAGACCATTCGCTCCAACTGAACGACATATTCGGACGTTTGATGGCGCTTCCATCGGACTAGAAAAAAATCTTATCAAAGCAAGTTGGGATTCTGGCGGAAAGAGAATAGCAGCAGGTTCTGGGGATGGTACTACTGTGGTATGGAACAGTGAGACAGGGAAATTAATGTACAAATTGCCTGGACATAAGGGAACAGTCAATTGTGCTGAACTGTCACCTGCGAAAGACCCTCTAATCTTATCAGGATCATCGGATCGGACACTGCTCTTAGGAGAACTGAAGTAAGCCCTCACGAGGTCAAGATCTAGTGCAGTCGAGGGGTTCAGTGTTTCGGTGTTATGACAGAAGCTCGGTCGATACCTGTATGAATATGAACAAGAATAGGGAGACTTCTAGACATCTGTAATTGTGTGGAACAAGCAGTGAGACTTTGGTGTCACAGATGACAGGATATTTTAGGTGCTTTAAGTTTGTAGAAAGCCTTAGAATCAGTGACTGTAAAGAATATCAGTATAAGAGCCAAAAGACTGGTTGTCTTTTCTTCCCTACACATCGCTGCATTCTGCTGATCGTTATGATACTGTGAGACTATATAGTTGTAGAGTACCATTGTGCCGCTTGAACTAGTAGGTTAGCGATTGGAGATTAAGGTCTATAAGCAAGGCTCTGTCCACCCCCAAATTTGATTTGCATACAGACTGAAACAACACTAAAACACACCCGAACGACGTCCAAACACCAATCTGTCAGAGACAAACCTCCTTTTGGATCAATTGATGGAAACCCCTGACAATTACTCCTGTCGAATTACTCCGAGATGTTCGAGAGGACGGACTCCCTTTTGTTGCTTAGACACACCTCCTGTTTAGACAGGCACATGCTGCAGATGTGCCTTCCTCGTCTCTGGTCCTGTCAACCTGTCAAATTGCTCAATTATGGGTTTGTGAACTATTCGTCTTTGTGGTTGTTCTGCTCTGCTGTTCTTCTTTTTGGTGGCGGTTTAAAGACTGGTTGACGAACGACATCTGCCAGACGTTGCGTCCAATTCTTTTGCCTCTTATTCTTTCGGTCCCTGCTCTGAGCTTCCTTGCTTGTTGTGTACTCAATTCCACATTTCGTAATAAGACACGTTGGTCTACAGCACATAGACCTGGCATTCTTGGCCCGTGGGAATAGCTCGACTGAAACCCAATCAACTCGCAGTACTTACAAATCCTCAACCACGAGTCCGAACCCCATTCGACCTCTCATGCTGCAATACGAGGTCAACAAACAGTCGTGTTGACTGTGCTATCACCACGCGTGGAGCGATATTGGGGTGGACGCGAAATTGGCCGGCCCATAACATCGGGGGGTTCATAATTATATCTCATTTCTCACAAGTCTGGACTTGGAACTTTGGCCTTTATACCGACGACAGGCTCGCGCTATGGCTCACAGTCGACAAGAATCGAGACGGGCGACGTCAAGTCAATCATCCAGGCCACCGCCGTCAAGACTTGATAGTATACGAACAGGAATACATCAGCTGTTTACAGGACGCTCCACAGTTCGTATCAGGAGCTCTACTCCAGAAAGTCCAAAACCCCCGCGGGAAGCTCTGACTTTGCACCATTTGTCATCCCCAACAGCGCTCACAGTACCCTACCTCTATCAGTCGTTCAATCCGGATGTAGAAACAGCGGCTTCTGCTTCACCTCTACGTAGTGTCACGGTTCCTATCAGCACTCGTCCGATTAGACCAAACGATTTACGACATAGTCAACAGCTGTCTATTTCTACTATACCACCCCAAGTCCATCACAACTTGAATAGGACGTTTGTTGGCGTGGACCCTGCAGAAGTACACTTAGCTCAACTGGCGGAGACAGGAAGACGGCGAAGAAACAAACATAAAAAGACAAAGCGGATACATACACTTCATACTAAGAACCGTAAGATTCAATCAAAGATATTGAGTTGCTTCATTTCAGGCTTGGTATGCATTTACTCAACTGACTCTGTTCCATCTTACTGATACAATGTACAGTTTCTCACGGTTGTGCTAACAATTTGTATGATCATCCACTTTGTAAACAATTGAGGTTGCTAACATGTATAGATCTTGTGATTGCTCTATCCAATCGAAAGGAAAGCCAAGCGTTCCATATTATCTTAATTCTCGTGATCCTATCGACGACTATCTTCTTCTGCCATTCTCTAATCCGTCTATGTATGATGATAATTCATCCACTCGATCTAGACCTAGAGCAGAATCTCCAAACAGGGCCTGGTGGTTATGCAAATCCCCCATCACCAATTCAAGTTGCGCTGGCAAGAGACGAAGAAGCTGCTGGGATCGAGAGCGAAGCTACAAAATTCCCCCCTCCAGCCTATGGATTATGGCGAGAAAGTGTGGTATGTAAACCCGGATGGGCATCGAATTTTGAACATTCTAACATGACACAGAGAGTGGATCCAAATCGCATCTTTTGGCAACGAAATGAGGGAGCATTACGACATCAAAAATCTATGAACTGGGGAGAAGATCGACCGACAAATGCCAATCGGCCACCATCATACATCTCTGATGATGGAGTCGACTATGTTATTGCAGCCGCACCGAGATCTATTGCTCTAACTACTGATGTTCCATTACCCCTCCATCCATTGGAAAGCAACCGGACACAGTGATAAGTGGAGGACGGGAGGCATCTTGCCAAAGTCTGGAAACAGACCAGAAACGGTGCACGAGATTGCACGAGGGAGCTCAGGTATCGCTGGATGACCTGTATCTGGATTTGGACTCGCAAATATAAAAGCTTTGGGGCAAGGAGTTCTGCAGGAAACATACATAATAAATGAACGGAGTAACGGTCTGTGCTTTGGTGGGATACCAAACTTGCGTGGTTATACAATGGGGTGAATTTGTATGCCAAGTTGGAGTTAGGATGAGAAGGGCTTCAGAACATATATCCCGTGGTCAATTTGAATGATGCCCTCGCCAGTATCAGACTTCAGAAAAGGTGATTCATTGATGCCCGCCACTCTTTGCGACACCAAGTTCATGTTCCTGCAGTAGATCTGTCCTACCGAACCCACCCTACCACATTCCAATCTAGGACGCCCGGGCTCATGCTCACGTCAGAAGTAAAATACATATGATTTATTTTGCCTGGACAGTTCTGCACTCTGATCAGAGACAGAGATGGGCAACCGAGGATCGATGTTGGTATATTATCCTGGCATGCCACCCCGGGTATGTAGCTTACGCAGTGTTCTGACTCCGACTATTGTTATATGATGATATTATAAATCATGTCACACTTGCCCAGGCACGCTCGGAAGCCGTTCTCGTACCAGTGGGCGCTATTCAAATTTCTGGGACAGGCTTGCACTGCGGCTGTGCCCTTTCATTCGCTACCTACAACAGACCGCCTATTTTAGCTCCCCCCCCCCCCGTCCGGTGCATCCATAGGATGTAGAGTTTTCCTCGAGGAGGCAACTCTCAAAATTCAACTCTCCTAAACACTCAACATTTTGGCAGTCTGAGATTTTCTGAAGTTGTACACGGGAGGAAGAAGGAAGAAGGAAGTGTTGTTGAAGGAACGGAAGTCGTAGGATATCTACAGGGAAAAACTGTAAGTGCAAGGAACCTATCGCGCTCAATCGTCAATGGTCTTCCGGTGAATGCATCTCATACAAAGCGGTGGCCCATCTGCGTACAACAATATCGACCGTCCATAACCACCCAACGCCGTCCCATCGATCTCTCATCATCCGGAGTAGTACAAGATCCATGCATCCTGCAGCCTGGCGAAAGCTGGTTATGCAACGCGCTCTTGCTTAATCCTCCGCCACTGCGACAACGACCAACATCTTGCCTTTGGATCGCAAAAATGCCCGCCACCACGGTGGAGGAATGGTTACAATCCGATAGCCCGGATGTATCACCGCATAGATGTCGGAAGATCGTGCGGGAATGGACTACTATAGACGGCGCATTTGTGACTTGTTGTGCTGACGATGGAACTGAACAGACCCACCGATTACTCGCCATGTCTTCTCTATCTCGTCGCGCGTGCTACAAGTGCGGTAATGTCGGTCATTATGCTGAGGTCTGCGCATCTGCTGAGCGCCTTTGCTACAACTGCAAGGAGCCAGGTAAAGACACTTTTGCAATCTTCTGCACCTCTTCTAACGGAAACTAGGACACGAATCTAACGGTTGCCCACTGCCACGAACTACTGAAGCCAAGCAATGCTATCATTGCCAAGGCTTAGGGCATGTTCAAGCTGACTGCCCTACTTTGCGCCTGAGTGGAGCCGGATTTAGCGGTCGATGCTATACATGTGGCATGCCTGGACACTTAGCTGTGAGTCAAACAGGCATTTGTGATAGAAATGCAGGCTGATTTGTAGTAGCGTGCTTGCCCTCAACAAACTGATGGTGTTAGCCCGATCCCAGGTGTTGTTCGCACCGTTAGTGCTGGCCGAGGTGGTTTTGGTGGTGGTTTTGCTCCTCGAGGAGGCTTTTCCAATGGTGGGACACAAAAGACATGTTTCAAATGCGGTCTACCCAACCACTATGCGCGCGACTGTCAAGCTTCTGGTAAGGCATCTTTTCCTTTGTCCTGTGGTTTTGGGCTCTAGATGCACGCCATGCAGCTTGTTTTGATGCTCATGACCCTAATCCATTCGTGCCTGCCTTCCCTTCAAGCGAACCAACCAACTAACGTGAACCAGCTACCAAATGCTATGCCTGTGGGAAACTTGGACATATCAGCAAAGACTGCACTTCGTCAGCGTAAGTATCTATCTTGAAACATGTATTGGACTTGGAGTACTGACATCCTCTAGCGGCGGACCTGTCAACGTCAATGGCAAGACTTGTTACCAATGCGGACAAATTGGTCACATCTCCCGAGATTGCCCATCCAACAATGTGGCTACTGAGAATGCAGCAAATGGTGTTGATGATCTTGGTGCTGCTCCAGTCGCTGAGCCTCCTACATCAGTTGCATAAGTTCGGCCTGTATCCCACTGTTCGATAGGACTCGATGACTTATCGTGAAATATGTGGCCTAGATCATCGGATCTTTCCTTTTGTACTTGGACATAATCTCGTTACGCTCGTTTTGCGTTTGCGTTTCCTCAACACGGTTGCATTTTAACCTTCGAATCCCTACGCAACTTTACTACGGGGAATGAACTTTAAAGCGTAACTGCTTACGATATCGATTCTCAAATCACGGATTGCTTTTTCGGCGCTTGGTCTTTCTCATGTTTCTGACAAAAACCCAAAAGCTTTGGACGATAATTCATTTCCTACCTTACGAATTGGCATCTGGTAGTATCCAGACCTAAAACTTTAACGACATCACAAATTCTCTGAACTTACAGATAAAGATGTGTTCCGAGGACTAATAGGCTTGACGTACTTGGATTACAACACGTAGAGAGGCCGGACAGAGGATGTTGATAAAGAGAAGCGGACGGGCGAAGAAAAGATAGATGGATGAGGGTAGTAGAGGAAAGACCGTCGATAGCAGCGTGAGAAAAAATCTGATTTGATGCTGAGCTAGTTATAATGCTTCTGCACAACTTTGGCTTCTACCTTACCTTACGTGATCGTGTCAAGGTCACGTGCTGCACACAGTGTGTTACCAGTGCTAATCTGATATCTCAAGCTAGAGATTACGTTCTTGTATCTTTATTTCTAAGTATATATCGACATGAACATGTCAAGTCTCAAAGTGGTTTTGCAGCAGGATTTATATGAAAAGCATGTGATTTCCGTATTTGGTATGGCTTGTTTCTCTAACCCACCTTCATTCTTTCCTCCCAAACTCTCCATCTCTATGATCAATACTTGTAATCAAGGCCTGCAATTCCAGCTTCTTTCTCGTACCATCAATATCCTCTAAGTGAAGTTTATCTCCTTAAATACACAAGCTGTAATCATGAGTGGAGGTTCTGTTATCGGCGATGACGACCAGCTCGACGTATGCTCTCTCCTAGTAAATCTCTATTCATACTGACTTTTCAAGTCTGGCATCATTGATATCGAGGAGATTCAGGCCCATGGTAGGTTCCTCTTTCGATGTTCTCCTTCTAGTGTTTTCTGACAAATACAGGCATCGGTGCTAGTGATATTGCCAAACTTCGCAATAGTAATATTGTTACCATTCATGTGGGTTCAATGCCATCATAACCCTTCGCATTGTATTTGCCCTAATTGAATATTGCAGACTCTTATCGGCACTACTACCAGAAAGCTCCTCAAGATTAAAGGCTTCTCTGACGCAAAGGTCGAGAAGATCAGAGAGGCCGCTAAGAAGATGCTTGTGAGTTATTTTCTGTGATGTGGAGCCTAACTGATGTCACGCAGCCTACTAGCAATGGTTTCATGACAGCCTCGGAACTTGGCCAAGTTCGTAAACGATGTGTTAGGATCTCGACTGGCAGCAAACAACTCGATGCTTGCTTGAATGGGTACGGACAAAGCAATTTTTGGGAATACTCGCTAATATTGTCTTCTTCAGTGGCTTCCAGACCATGAGCATCAGTGAGGTATACGGAGAATTCAGTATGTAACTATTCGAAGGAGGTGTAATTTTCGGGATAATATTGACCTTGTTCAGGATGTGGCAAGACCCAGCTGGCACATACTATGGCGGTCATTTGTCAGCTTCCAAAGGTTGATTGGGCCCTTAATTCAGTGGATTAAGCTGACCATCTAACAGGAAATGGGTGGAGCTGAGGGAAAGGTCGCATACATCGGTAAATCCCCCTCTTTCACCACCGTTACACTGCTTACATCAATAGATACCGAGGGCACTTTCCGTCCAGAGAGAATCGCAGAAGTTGCAGAACGCTTTGGTGGTCAGTTCACCCCACATCTCCGGTCTGCATTGCTAATGATGTAGTCGATCCTGAGCAAGCTTGTGACAACATCACCTATGGTCGAGCTTCTAATACAGAGGTCAGAGTCTCACCACAAAGATGATGCAAGAACTAACTTCCAATGAGATGCAAATGGAAATGCTAGAGAACCTTGCCATTCAATTCGCCACCAATGAGTACCGTCTACTTATCATTGACAGTGTTATGGCCTTATACCGTACAGATTTTGTTGGTCGTGGTGAGCTTGCAGATCGTCAAGCTGCACTAGGTGCTTTCCTACGCAGAGCGGCTCAGATGGCTGAGGAATTCAATATCTGTGTCTTCATGGTATTTTCACAACCCATTTGACCCTAACTCTACTAACCGTTTTAGACTAATCAAGTCATGTCAGATCCTGGAGCCAGTGCAATCTTTGCAGGAGTTGACGGCCGTAAGCCAGCTGGAGGACATGTCCTTGCTCATGCGTCTACGACTCGGCTGCTTCTTCGCAAAGGTCGTGGGGAGGAACGTGTTGCAAAAGTTGTGGATTCTCCTGGTAGGTCATCCATACCTCTAGCTTTACAGTACTTACTAACACTATCTAGATTGCCCGGAGCGCGAAGCAACTTATATTATTACTACGGGTGGCATCAACGATCCCGACAAGGCTTAAGCCTGTCGTAGTATCAAACATGTTGAAGTTGGCAAATCTGGCTTTGAATTTCTTTCGTTATACTGACGGATATATACCTGTTGTATTATCAAGAGCTGGAGACTGAATTGCTCACTATTTCACGTTACTTGGGGGGATGGAGTTTGCTGTTGGAAATACCCCTTGATATCTCGCTTAAAGTATAGATTAGCGCCATCAGATTAGATTAGATTTCTACAAAAAATAGATAGTTCGCTTGCCAAAAATTTAATACATCAAAATCGTCACTGCGCAACTATCCACATAAATCCTCCTACGACCCTCGAACTGGATACGAATATGACGAAAATTCCTGCCACTATCGGTGAAAACTATGTTCTCCCTATCGCACTTCCTCCCACACCAGCATACCCACAACCTGCAACCCACCACATCTATCTACGACCCCATAATCCTAAAATACCCACGGAAGACGATTCACGGAGCCTTTTTCTTATGAATGTACCAGTTGATAGCACACCCTCACATTTTCGCGCCATATTTACGACACTTATTGGAGCTGGCCGCTTCGAATCTATCATATTTGAGGAAGAGAGAAGGAAAGCTTCGTCTGTAATACTGAGCAAAGACACACGAGGGGGGACGCCGGGAAAGAAGAGGAAGAGGGGCGCAGAGGAAGATGAGAAGGATACAAGTCTACCGCAAGTTTGGGATCGGGAGTTAAGACGCAGTGGGAGTACAGCCGTTGTTGTTCTAGTGGATAAAAAGGCCGTAGAATCAACACTCAAAGCCATACGAAAACTACACAAATCCTCAATATCAGATAACTACCCCATCTGGGGCTCCGGTACAGAGGGTAAAACGCCCACATTAGGCGCTTCCCGCTATCTCACACATCAAAAACTCCGATACCCAGATACAAGAACACTACAAGAATCCGTAGACGCGTATATGACAGAGTTCAACCGGAAAGAAGAAGAGAGAGCGAGAGAAGCGAAGAGAATGCGGAATGTGCCGGATGAAGATGGGTTTGTAACGGTGGTTAGAGGGGGCAGGACGGGACCTGCGAGGAGGGAAGAGGCGGAGGAGAAGAGGAAGGAGATGCTGGAGAAGGAGGAGAGGAGGAAGAAAGAGATGAATGATTTCTATAGGTTTCAGATGCGGGAGAAGAGGAAGGAGGAACAGGGGGAGTTGGTTAGGAGGTTTGAGGAGGATAGGAGGAGGGTGGATAGTATGCGGGAGAAGAGGGGGAAATTTAGACCGGAGAAATGAATAAAGCAGGGGCGTGGTGTGACACTTCTGTTATTCTTGTTTGGGTTCGGTTTGGAATTGATTGGGAAAAGGTAAGCATCTCTTTTTGTTTATGAGTTCCATTCTTTTGTGATGACTCCGCGGGGCCATAGTAGCTTTCTTCACCACCAGGCCAATTCTTGATGGTGGATCTTGCAATGCCTACAAAAACCGCAATAACAATCTTCTCAACTTGTCTGAAATCCAATATCTGTTTCTCGTATCTTCTGCCTGGTTAGAGATTACTTCTGCTAATTATTCTAGAGAACCCGACCATTAGAGACTTCATTGTATAGTAATGAAGACCTTTGCAATCCGTATCAAGAATATCTCGCATCCCTGTGCCATATGGGACCAAGTCTCATCTTTTCATAGTCTTTTTTCCTGTTCAGTGATCCTTGCCCGCAGAATTAATAGTCTAAACCCGCTTCCAAATGGCGGCCCCGCCAACACACGACTCCCCCACAGGTGTCCAGGTGGCGGTGATCTGTCTCTTCTTGGATTTCTCCTTTTATTTCAAATGGTTTCAAAACTGGACTTGCGGATCATTCTAGAGAATTAGTGTAAGGAGGTAGGAGAGAGAATATTGATAATTCAACCCAACCCTCCCCAAGCCCTCATAGTTAACTCTCTCCGCAATTTTAACACGAATCTCAAAAGCTACAAGGCTGACAGAATAGAGGGTGGGAAGTTCCTGCTATGCCGTTGAGTGGAAAGTCAGACGCTTAGAAAAGGGAAAATACGAACTTCAGAGGAAGGGAACTTCGTTTGACGTGTATCGAGATGAGTCTCGAAGTACTTAACCATAATCAATGCCGGCAAGAGGAAGGCAAAATGGTTTGATCAAGCGAAGATGGCCTTGAGGAGGGAAAAGATTATAAGATGTCAAGCAAGTTGAAAGTGCCAAAACACAGTTGCACGGGGTTCACCTCAATATGATTTTATGAGCAAATTAGACACCTTTTAAGTACCATGTACTGAATTTTCAAAGGTCTATACAAAGAGACCTTAAGATAGAGCGAGAGGTAGGGAACTAAGTATCGTACCAGCACAACAGCAATGCCTTCGACGGCACAAATCCTCACTAAAAGAATTGATGGCATTCCTTTGGGGCTAACAGATGTCATTAAGAAAACCATCCAGGAAGCCTTGCTGAGTTGCTCACTCGAGTTCAAAGCTACCCCATCAAATCCAAGTTCCGAGGCATTGGCAATGAATATTCCTCTAGATGACGATGGAGCCAGTCTAATACTTCAATAAGATGCAGGGACAACATCTTCCGAAATTTCAAGCCAAGAACAGCGGGCTCAAACTATGGCGACTCGTACAAGATAATCTCATACTACCTTTTAGTTTAGCTCCGTGCCAGCAGGATCCGACAAGACAAGAGATCTTTAAGCACACCATTATATGCTCACAATGCCTTGAGATAATCTCCAATCAAGCATTTTCGCTTCTCATTAATCCGACTATACAGAATCATGGATCCTTGTTCGACATGCAACTTCATCTCTATAATATAGTCCCTATTAGCTACCCTGTCTTTAAAGCTTGTATGAATTACGACGTCGATAAGCTCATATTGTTATACTCCGAGACAAGCCTCTCCCTTCGATCTTTGCAGTACTTATTTAGACCTAGGAGATATTCAAAGTTAGCACGAGTCATCAGAGTCGTGCTATTGCATCTAGGTGTTAAACCTCATGAATGTTGGCTTTCTTATAGTCATTCTTTCTCTGAGCGTTGGAACCTAGAGAATCCAACACAGTATGCTGCCCGCCTGGATGTGGCTGACTTATGGCTGAGTTCTTTGGTAGAAAGTGGAATGAATTAGTATACCATCACTGATATCCTCGAAGAACATGTTTATGTCGGGATACCAGAGCTCTTCGAGGGACGAGTATGGAAAACGAGGAATGCTCAATGAATAGAGTTTGAACGAAGACTAGAAGAGGAATATTTCTGTAGGTATAGCAAAGGCGAGTGGGAGGATCGGTTGAGGGCCTTGAAGATTAATTTGGGAACCAAAGAATCTTCATTATTGGAACGTATCAGTCAGAGTAGACTGGCATAGAAGGAGAAGTCGGTCCCAGATGCTTGGCCAGAGCCATTCTGAATTGTACAACCAATCCCAGAAGCAGCATTGCGTATATTAAATTATGTTGAGCAAGAAGAGCCGAGAATTTTATATCGATTGGATTAACTTCAAGGTATGAAAGACTTTATCTCGATTCCACTAGGAACCTTATTCTCAAAAATAAAAATAAATTAAAAATTAAAAATTGTATGAAACATTGCAGTATTGATTGACCTCGTCCACCATCTCGGAACAAGGGAAAAAATATGCTGCAAGCCCTATATACAATCCACGCAATCCCCATCTATCCAAGCAATCTCAAGCAAACCACCTCGTAAACCACTCAATAGCCTGCACCTCAGCCTTCGCCGCACACTCGGCTTGATACTTATCTTTCGGATCAAGTCGAACGGCAAACCCGTGTTTCGCACCGGGAAAAATAATGACCTCATGATCACCCTTCTTCTTCACTTCCAAAATCTCCTTCATCTTCAGAATCATCTCTCCCTTCATCGCCATATCCTCATTCCCTACCGAAACACTAAGCGGTAGAATAACCGCCTCGATATCCTTCGGCATATTCAGGCCAGATGGATGAGCCGTGAACCCACAATCAATTAGCGGCTCAATGGCATTGGTAGCTGATCCGTGACGCACAACTCGAGAAGATGGCGGGTTCGCAGCTAGGAGAACCGTATATTTCCCTCCCCAGCAAAACCCCGCAGCTCCGATTTTGAGGTCGCTGCTTGGGAAGGGAGGGGCTGAGGTGCGGAGAGCGGTGAAGTAGTCGAAGATTTTGGGCTTACTGACAGCCTCCCGGGTTCTGATCAGCCAGGGGACAAGTAACGAAGCTGCCTGTGCGATCCAGAAGGGTTTGTATAATAGGGTTGTGAGCCAGGAGGACGGGGCTTGTAGTTTGTCCATGAGGGCCAGGATGCTGGAATCGAGTGCATTGCCTAGTTCCAATGGTTAAGTAGGGTAGAGGATAAGGTAGAGGGAGAGCACCATTCATGAAATCGGGCAGATACACAAGGAATCCACCACGCTGTGCGTAGCGATCTGCCAGCACTCTATTGTTTGGGAATTCCCATCCAAAGCCATCGGTTATGATAACCACTATGCCTTTGGGGGTAACACCTGCATCGGGTTGCGCGACGTAGGTTTTGAGGCCGTGGATAGTGGTGGTTGTTCCCGTGGGGTCGTCGGTGTGCAGCGTTCCGCTGAAACAATCTGCGCAGGGCACACCTTCCATTGTGGGAAGTTGGGACCTCTTAAACGCCGATTGTGGTGCTCAATGGAGTTGTGAAGTTCTTGGGACGAGGGGAAGGGGTTCATTATACATTCTACATACAGTTCGTATACGACACAACTTTGCATAACGAGGCATACGAATGGAGGAGCATGATATTTTAACGATTACTTACTTCCTTCATGGGATGAGGGGAAAGCTTACGTCCACGTCCACGTCCACATCCACATCCACGTCCATGTCCACATCCACGTCCACGTCTCTAAGTCTTGAGGAGAGATACGGGGACGAACACCGACCTACCTAGTCTGGGATCTTGACTTCGAATGATTCTCGCCTCGTCGATTTTCACATGACAAAAAAACACACTTCTTAGAGGAGATCTGGGAATATGATGACATGAATGACAACGATGCTTGGCCAGCCAGCCAGCCCACATTCGAGAAATTCGCAGCTTTGAAGATATCGCCTTCTCGGATCGATCCGAGAACAAAGGAGTTCACAAATCACCACAGAAGAAGGCGAGGCGAAAACACACCATTCGGAGGAGACGGGAAAATGGACATCACATCACGTATGTAAATTATTATAATCGCGCGACTAATCGCCCAGGCGCAGAATCTATGCTCCAACGCCAACATGCTGTTTCCCATACAAGCCCATCCCAGTCCCATCCCAGTCCCATCCCAGTCCCATCCCATCCCATTCCATCCCATCTGAATCAAGAAAAAAAAAAAAAAAAACCAACAAGAAAAAAAAAAATAAGTAGCAAATCCAGTGCAAGCAAGAAGATAAACAGCCTGCTCAATTTCGCCGAGAACTTGAGTCAGCTCCAAAACATTTGTATAATACAATCCAACATTTTTCTTCTTTTTATGCACTTCAAGTATGAACCTGATGGTGCTGCTGAGGCATTCCATTCATGCCATTCATTGTGTTCGCGTTCATGGTATTCAGACCGTTGACCCCATTCATACTAGGAAGTCCGTTCACAGTATTCACAACATTCGCGTTTGCGTGGGCGTTTGCATTCGCATTCGCATTCATTAATTCCAAGTATTCCAGCTCACTTAGATCCTCGAATCCACTTACTACACTCTCAGTCCCATCTAGGGCGAACTCGTAACCCGCTAGTGCATGACCCACGCCCATACCAGGCGTAGAGAAAACGCTTCGCGCGACCTTTTTGAGGTCTTTCTCTATCCTCCTGCTCATACTCCATACCTCACCAAACGTTTTTAACGTCCCTAGTCCAAGTCGTATGCGATCTCTCGTCGTATTCCACTCGTTGCCACTGTGGATATAAGCGCAGGCAGAAAGGTGAGCGAGGGTGGCCCGCGTGACACCACATGATCCTAGTGGGGTGTGAAGGAGGATAGGAGACGGGAGAGCGAAGAGATTTACGGCTGCTTCAGCTGCCTCGAGTGTCTTTTTGGTGTGGAGCCAATACGCCCGTTCATTGCTCCCATTGTTTTCTTTGGTGATCGGCGGTGGTACGCAACGGGAAAGGCTCTCGGCGGGAGATTGGAAAAGGCGGGAAAGAGGACGGTGGATTGTTATTAATAGACTATTCTCATTAGACGACGACCCTTAAAATAACCATGGAAAATGGGACACTCACGCTTGGTAGAAATATTGGGCTTGGAATAGTAACTCGTCGATATCCTCGTTTTTGTCAACTACACCTTGTTTTTCCCGTGGGAGATGCAGTTTCCAGTTCACGAGCATGGCGTCGGCGTTTGCTACAGCGGGTTCAAGGACTTTGGGGTTGACATTATCGAGGGCGAGAATGGAGCCTGAGATTCGGACCAAGTCGATGAGGTAGGTGAAAGATGAGAAAACAGGCGTTTCCTCTTCAAAATCGCGGGCGTCGTATTCATGCAGAGTGTGTGGACGAGGTATCATCTTCAGATTATTAGTTCCGTGGCCGTGTGCTTGGGATAGTAGAGAACTTACGCCGCTGTCGTAATCACATCCGTCGCAGGGAAGTTCAACGTTGGCCTCCACCGCGTATAATCTACTCGTCGTCAGTAACGGTATGAACAATACGGGCTGCAAACTCACAAAAACGAGGGCGCGGTGTTTATGCAAGCAAAGGTCCCGTCAATAACAAATAGACCCCAATATGTTCTCCTCCAACTCTCAGCCAACACGGGATCTCTCTCCAGGTTGGCAAAATTACTTGTATTCATACTTATATCTAATGCCGTGTAGATAGCACGGTCTAATATCGAACGAGAGTGTAGAATCTCATCTTCACAATGGGTTGCAATGGCCAAGAGAAGAAGTGTTTGTACAGTGAAGCCATTCAATGGCATATCGGGCAGGTTTAATTGGTTTAAGGCAATATCTCTTAGTCCGGCTGAGGGGATATCTGAAGCAAAGAGCGATCCAACATATTGCATTACTGGCAACAGGTACTGCAGAGATTCCGGATCTGATTCCAACCGCGCCATGAAGTTGTAACGGGGTAAAACGAACGGGTGTGATTTGTGGAAGAAACTGTGGGTGGTTAGCGTATAATGTCGCCCTGGGTATCGATTTTTCCTTACTTATAATAAAGGTCGAGTAATCTTCTCGTGTTGATGGGTTTTGTACTAAGTCTTGAATGCGAACTTGACGGGCTGCCAGAGGCGTCTGAAGCTGGATAGCTGTATGAATTGCTGGGGGTGCCTCCCAATACATTTTCCAATGTGAACTGTCCATTTTGGCCGGTAGTAGCGGCAATTTTGTTTTCTCGTGCTAATACCTTTCTTCGTGGCGCATTTCTATCTCTCATTCCCCTCCGTGATTTGGCATAGAAACATGGCTTATCATCTTGCGAACAGCGCTTGCAGCCAGGCATTTCCGCCCCGCATTTAACATGACGGGATCTACACTGCAAAGTTTTGTGTCAGTGATTTCTGCTAATATAAGAGGGGGGAGGGTGTGTTTGTATTTACAGGCACACAAGCTAGAGAAACTCGAATCCCGCCCCTGTTCAGCGAGTCTTGGCTTTGCACCGAGGTGGTGGTGGTAGATGTATTTACAAAGGTTGCCGCAGGCTCTGGGACCTGGGACCCAAAGTTGAAGAACATAGACAGGTCATTCTCTTGGTCGCGGGCAGGCGGGTACTTGAAGCTCTCCGTGCTAATAGACATGATGGCGCTGATGATGCTGAATACCGTCCTCGATAGCGGTCCGGGTCGTAGATGCTGGTGGTGGTTGAGAGGGAGGGGGATAGAGGTCGAATTAAGCGAAAGAGGCCCAGCTCTGATATATTGGAACGAACAATTAAAAGATTCCCGGGGGGAGGGGGGCGGGAGGGGGCAAGAGGGAGTACAAATTTCTGAAGTGAGTCGATCACTACCAGGAGAGCTGCTTGGATACGTCGTACCGTCCCGTAGATTGGTTTGGGGTTTGCTCTAATCACGCCAACGAGGGGGTGCTTATGTATTTAGCCGTTCGGCGATTGACGGGGGCCAGCTGAGTTGACTCGACTAGATGAGTTTTTCTAAAAATGAAAGTTGGATCTCTCTAGCAGGATTTTGGCGTGAAGAACGATAAGGTGTTGCCGGATGTTAGAAAATCGTGCATGAAACTTGCAGCGGGGGCCCCTGTCTGCTGCTAGGGGACTGGACGCTCTTCCGCAGCTCCCGACCAGGGCCCTGGCCGGCCACTCCAATGTCCTTCGGTCAGCCTTTGCATGTCAGCAAAAAAGTGGTTCGCGTCAGCAGAAGGGCGAACCCAGTCGAGAGGGCTGATGAGCCCTGATGGTTCGCACTTTCTCAAACAAATCCTGTGGACATAGCCCCGACGGGATAGGGTTGCGCGGTGCAACGCCTAAAGCGTACAGCTCTGCTAGGCGTTTCCGTCCGAGTGGCAGCAGCCGCATCTCTCGAAGGAGGCGGGGAGGGGACATACTGGCTGGGTTGTCGCTCTGATGCGTGAAGCGATCCGGGATGGGAGGTCCCTCGACCGACAACGGTATTGCAGCTCCCCAGCGATTAAGGTTAAAGGGGGACATCTAGGTCTCCCATCGCGGGCAGAGACGCATGGGTGTTGCAGAAACCTTAATGAGGTGCAGAGGGACTTGTATACCTCCATGGTACAGGACCGTCCAGTGTTCCCACCGTAGGCTAGAACCACGCTACCGTCCGCTCTTCACCGCATGATTAATCCCATCGAGAAGTGGATTTGACGGCTGCTAAGGCCCGATTAGAAAGTACCTATAT
>NCSK02000251.1:0-43163 GCA_002276475.2 Chlorociboria aeruginascens | reverse complement strand
GGGGTCCAATGCGGGCAATGCACAGCGAATGTGTGCTTCAGACAGATGAGCGAGCGTCGAAGAAAAGAAAGACAAACGAATGAATACAAGGGCAGAAGAATGTGGAGAGAAGATGGGTTCTCCGCGCGAGTTGAGGACGGATGAGGTCGTGAGAAAGGCCAATTTTTGGCTCGGAGGGTTGTTATCCTGTACGGTAGACGAAAGAGCGACCCGAGCATTTGCGGGTTCCAGCCAGCTATTTTAGGTGTACGGGGGGTTTTACGAAGGACGGTACTGTAAATGCCTAGATGACGCCTTAAGGTTTCCTCTTTCATTTTTCATGTATACTAATGCCGTAATTGGGCAGACCCATCATGTTCATTGCCACTCGACCGAGCATGTTTGGGAGAGACTTGTCGGAAGTATTGCCGCTGTCAGAAATGTAACTGCGAGTCCTCGTACTTCGTATGGCCGTATTGAGCGCTGCTTTAGGTCTAGCGTACGTCCTGCACCTCCCCGAAATCTGGCTATTCTGCTTACGTACGAACCGAGTCCCGACCTAGTCAAGCGGGAAGTTTAAAACTTTAAGTTGTCCACCTTAGTCATTAGCTTCTCTCGGCGTTGATATCCCTTCTCAGAGGTATAGGTATTGTTATGACTGCTGCATCTCAGCTCCGATATGCTCTCGCAGGTCTGGATCTCGTGGTAGGGTCAATGGCATTTCGCGATCCGGTCGTCCTGGACCAAGAGCCGCACGGGTTTGTTGGGTACTAGTGGATGTACTTAAAATAGACCGAAATGCCTTGCTGCTCGACGATAGGAGAAGCTTGATTAGTGCACGTTTGATTCGTGCCCATCTCGTATTGCCGCCTGCACATATCTCCCCCTAAGTAAAACCAGCACCCAGCCGGGACTCGTATTCAGGCATCCGCTCGCTCTAGCTTGGCGGCTTAGCTCAGGCCATTGCGGTTCAGGGGTGGTGGCTGTTCATCCATACTGGTCTGCGCCGTCTGCCGTACCTATTCTCCGGTCGCACCACGAATTGATTCTTGGAATCGGCATCAGAGCAGAGAACATGCCTTGATCTTGCCTCCCTCCATTTTCTCTTGTCGACATCTCGTACCCTCCTCTCCCCGCCTCATTCGTTTTGGTGGCTCTATTTACCTGCTTTGCTTTGCCTTGCGTTGCGTTGCTTTACCTCCCCCTTTATTTCATACCCTCGTTTATTCGTCCTCCTGCAGGATCTGTTGCTCAGCGACCAACCCCCAACGCAGCATATACTGCTCTCTATTCTGGGCTACCAGATTTGATATCTACGCGTCGCATCAGGGAAGGAGTCCATCCTACAGATTCTAACCTCAGAAACATATAGGAGCCCAGCAAGTCTGGGGATTCTGGTTTGGTGGTCCTCATTATCAACGACAGGCCTTGAAGCCAGAGGCCAGGGAAGAATCCCCAACTTTAAACACCATGGCGGCCAATAACCGGATGTCGATGTATTCAGTTGCATCTTCAATCCAAGGTGGCCATCGACATACAAACAGTGCGGCCCAACAGTCCACGCAGGTGTCTACGACAACACTCCTGAATGCTATACACACAATTTATACGTCCGGCCATCCTTACAAACTCGATGCCAGTACTAGTTTGGTAGTGAATACCTGGTTGACTGCCTCTCAAACAGATCATGAAGGTCGAACGGGAGGTACAGTGGATGCAGCATTGGCTGTTCGAGCGTGGGAGCATGCCAGGCGCCGTGCTGAGGATGGTTGCATCGTTTTAGGGTGTGTATCTCTCCAATTATGAATGCTCTTTGCTCATGATTTTAGTTCTTTACATGAATCCACACCATCAGTCTTGTCTCCTTTTCTCGAAACTCTCCCCCTTTCGATTCCATCATCCCTATATACTGCCTTAAACGCTCTTCGACCATTCATTCATACTGTTTCACCACAAAATCACTCTACCCCGCGACATTCTGCCCTTGGTATTACGTTGACCCTCACACTTGCTGGAACTCTCTCTGCTGCATCATTGGCATTATCGAAGGGTGGGATTGATACTACGAAGGGGTTACTCAACATTCCAGACGCGGCAGGCTATAGAGCTTTTGATGTCTTCTATTACCTACTCACATCGGCATCAACTCCCGCGGAAAGAGAATTTTTGGGGCTGAAAAATGCTTCGAGTTATGCTCTATTAGCGAGATCTGCCACCTACGACCCGCCATCATATCTTCCAACTGCCGATGATGCTGCGGCTGCAGATGACTTTCGAGCATCTCTAAAAGCCATTGGAATCAAGGGTTCAGCTCATCGAAATTTGATTTCAATCTTGGCAGGACTTTTGAAACTTGGTGATACGCTTAGCTTTAACTTGGATGAGGATGCTTTAGAAGAGGTCTGCGAAGATGTCGGGGGGCTTTTAGGACTCGAACCAGAAGTACTGGTGCGGCAGTGTACATCTTCTGAGCGAGAAACTTTAATTGGAGGTTTATACGAAGCATTGGTTGACTGGGTCATTCTCAAGGCCAATGAGGCTATTGCTAGCGAAATGGCTACAATACGTGATGGTGGCTCCTCTGGTGACGTTAGTCCGGGAGCAAGGACTCCAAATACTGATGAGGATAACAGTGATACTGTCTGCATAACCATCCTTGAGATTCCAGACGCTACCCTTGGTAAGGCTGCAGCCATGCGTGGGGTCTTTGATGATACTCAGGGTATCAATGCCGAAATGAAAGAAGATGGTGTAGATGTGGTGGCTGCAGGCTCTTCTGTTATTCGAGAGATGCAAAATGCTGTAGCGGAGGTTGCTCCTGATCTTGGAATAATGACTGGACCATCTGGAAGAGAACGTGAACACGAGCTTGAAAGACGTGAAATAGTGTTGGAAAAGATTGGACGAGAGGGCGAAGATGACGGCTTCTTGAAGCAACTCCTTTTCCCAGTCGAAGGACAAGGTGTCAATCTGGGTCGAAAAGGACGCATCGATCTCCCTGCTATTCTCGGAAGTAGTCGTGTGTGGTATCATCTTGTACTCCACCCCACGGACGAGTCACCTTCCAGTTTGGCCGGACTTCCCTCGACTACCTCGGCCTGGTCTGCTGGCACAGTCTCTCGCCAGCTTCGAGCATGGCGACTGCCAGAATGGGCCAATCGAAGGAACAAGAATCTCGATTTCACCGCTGATTTTGACCTCGAAGAATTTTGTTCACGTTATTCCCCTCTTGGTTGCAAAGATGGTAGAGATGGTGTTGAAAGTTGGATTATGGAACGTGGCTGGAGTAATGGCGAGGTTGTTGTTGGTACTGAGCGTATATGGATGCGAGAGAGTGCTTGGTGGGAAGCTGAAACTATGCTTGACTTAAAGCCAGGTAACCAAGGTCAATTGGGTGGCCTCGGTGGGCTCTTAACTTCCGAAAATACGGATACAGGTTATTCCGCCGTGGGACCAAATGGAAGTGGTTTCTTTCCTCCCATGAATGAATTAACTCCCCAGGGTAGCAGAGATCATCTAGTCCAACATCGGCAAAGCTCTGCTACACTGGGCCCCAACGGACTTGGTGCTCGCTCTGTTGCCCCAACGAGAAATATCAGCGGTGGCGACTACGGTCTTGGATACAAGGGTGATGATATGAGAGGTCAAGTCTACTATAACAATGACCTTGGCGAATTCGTTAACAATATGGATCCTGAAATGGCGGAGCCAAAGAAAATCACTGAACAACATATCACAGCCAGTCGACGTGCTTGGGTTGCAATTGTCTGGTCCCTAACCTTTTGGATCCCTTCATTCTTACTTCGATATATTGGTCGCATGAAGCGTCCGGATGTACGAATGGCCTGGAGAGAGAAACTCGTGCTGGTCTTTATGATTCTATTCATGAACGGGTTGATTGTTTTCTGGATTATCGAATTCGGAAGACTTTTGTGCCCCAATTTCGACAAAGCTTGGGATACCACAGAAGTCAACACTCATCAAGGTGATGATGACTTTTGGGTTAGTATTCACGGAAAGGTCTATGACATTTCAAAGTTTTGGAAGTTACAACACAGTGACACCGACATTGAAACAACCACGAGTAACATGCAGCCACTTGCAGGGTTGGATCTCGACGAATACTTCGTTCCTCCGCTTACTGTAGCTTGCCCAGGTATTGTCACCGACGATACTCTGACTCTCCTTGCCAACAACACAGTGCTGTACCCTAATGCAGTCCACACATCCGGTTCCCTTTCGCCATACACAACCAGCAAATTACACGATATCAACTGGTATGGGTCTACCTTTCTTCCGAGGATAAAAGAATACTACCATGGAGACCTTGTCACAAAGAAAGGTACTGTGGAGAGTCAAGGCCAGAATGAGAATCATTACTGGTTCATCCTTAGTGGGAAGATCTATGATCTCACGGACTACTTCTACACCTTGGGAGTAGAGGGAAACTTAGCTTCTTACGAGTTCATCGATACCACAGTGGCTTCTATGATCAAGGACAATCCTGGTCTTGACATCACATCTACGTGGGATAAAAACTATGCAAATGCAAACGCCACCGAGCGAGTTACTCTCGCGAATACTCTGAACTGTTTCAACAATGCCTTCTACGTCGGAATCCCCGATTTCCGAGATTCAGTGCGGTGCCAAATCAACAACTATATCCTACTTGCTTTCACTATCATCTTGTGCGCTGTCATTTTGGTCAAGTTCTTAGCTGCTCTTCAATTCGGATCCAAACGACGACCTTCTCCTCAGGATAAGTTCGTCATATGCCAGGTTCCTGCCTACACAGAAGGTGAAGACTCGTTACGGAAAGCTCTCGACTCGTTGACAGCTCTTCAGTACGATAATAAAAGAAAACTAATCTGTGTCGTTTGCGATGGTATGATCGTGGGTGGTGGTAATGATAGACCTACGCCCAAGATTGTGCTAGACATTCTTGGTGTGGATCCAAAGATTGATCCCCCAGCACTGCCATTCAAATCTGTTGGAGAAAGCAGCGATCAACTTAATTACGGAAAAGTTTACTCCGGATTGTACGAGTTTGAAGGAAACGTCGTTCCGTATGTTGTAGTTGTGAAGGTCGGCAAAGAATCCGAACAATCGAAATCAAAACCAGGTAATCGTGGAAAACGCGACTCTCAGATCCTGCTCATGAGCTTCCTCAATCGTGTGCATCATCGATCACCTATGTCTCCACTTGAATTGGAAATGTTTCATCAGATCAACAATATCATTGGTGTTGACCCTGAGCTCTATGAATACCTTCTTATGGTCGATGCCGATACTAGTGTTAGAGAAGACTCTCTCAATCGGCTTGTAGCTGCATGTGCCAACAATGCCAAGATTGCCGGTATCTGTGGTGAGACAAGTCTTGAGAATGAGGAACGGTCTTGGTGGACTATGATTCAAGTTTACGAATACTTCATTTCTCATCACTTGGCCAAGGCCTTCGAATCACTCTTCGGTAGTGTTACTTGTCTACCTGGATGGTTAGTATCTCATACCGATTCAGTGAAAAAGCTAGCTAACAAGCCACAGTTTCTCCATGTATCGTCTTCGTACCGCCGATAAGGGCAAACCTTTGATCATTTCAGACGCCGTTATCCATGAATACAGCGATTGCAATGTCGACACTTTACACAAGAAGAATCTCTTGTCCCTGGGAGAGGATCGATACCTGACAACATTGATGACCAAGCACTTCCCATACATGTCCTACAAATTCATCCCCGATGCTTATGCCAGTACAGCCGCTCCTGAAACATGGAGTGTACTGCTTTCCCAGAGAAGAAGATGGATCAATTCTACGCTTCACAATCTAGCTGAATTGGTTTGGCTCAAAGAGATGTGCGGATTTTGTTGTTTCAGTATGAGATTTGTCGTTTTTATCGATCTCTTCGGAACGGTTATCCTTCCAGCTACTTGCGCCTATCTCGGATATCTCATTTACAGAGTTGCCACTCACACTGGTCAATTTCCATTGATCTCTATCATCATGATTGCTGCAGTATATGGACTTCAAGCATTGATATTTATACTCAAGCGACAATGGCAACATATTGGATGGATGATCATCTATATCCTTGCTTTTCCTATCTACTCATTCGTTCTGCCAGTCTACTCCTTCTGGAATCAAGACAATTTCACCTGGGGTAATACGCGTATTGTGATTGGTGAAAAAGGCAATAAGCAAGTCATCGCTCTCGACGACGAAGGTTTCGATCCTCGAAGCATTCCCCTTCAACGATGGGACGACTACGCATTAGCGAACAATCTTCCTGGTCGTCGAGGCGTAAGCGTTGAAAAGAACTACGAAGGCTACGACGACCAATACGAGATGGATGACATGAAATCCATGTACTCATCCGTCAAACCCGCCTCCACCATCCTAACCGGCTTCCCAGGTCGCGGAACGCCATACATGCCTCCCCGCTCCCCGGCCCCCTTCACCCGCCAATCCACATTCCCTTACTCCGACCACCCCGGCGGGCGAAACTCCATGATGTCTCTCGGCGGCGGGCTGCAAGACCGATCCGCATCGCCTTATCAAGACAACCCGCAATTCCCTACCCACCGACAGAGCATAGTCATGACCCCCTCATCAGATAATCTACTCGGAGGTATCTCACCCTATCTACAACCACGGTCCCAATCGCAAATCGGTTTCACAGGTGGAGCACGTTCTCCACTCGGTCACGAAGCAGCTTCTCGCCCCGTATCCCAATTCGATTTCCAGCGCAATAATGCAGGACCGGATGATATGATGATAGTTGAAGCTATTCAAGTATGCCTTCGAGAAGTGGATTTGGATAACGTGACAAAGAAACAGGTTAGAGCATTGGTAGAGCAGAGGTTACAGACCGAATTAGTGGGGGAGAGGAGAACTTTCTTGGATAGGATGATTGATACCGAGTTGGCGAATATGTAGCTTTCCATCCTTTGGAAGGATTTTGTATATGATCTTTAAGGGGAAGGAAAGAGAAAATTTATGAACGTGGCGTTGCATTGTATTGGGATGGAAGATGGTTTCGATCTGGGTGTTTTTGTTTTGGTTTTTTTTAAGGGTTAAAGACAGATAAGCACCATGTTCGAGCATATAATACGTACGATATAGTACAATACAATCCTTTCAATATTACCTAATCTATACTTACATTTATGGCTATTAGTAGTTAAACATTGAATCCCCTGCATTGAGGCTGTAGAGCCTAAACTGCTTTGCCGAGGTAGGCTGTGAGATCGAGAATGAAGTATTTCCAACGACATCACACCACTCGAGATTTGAATATATATAGAAGCAAGACATATATCTCTTTTACGAATGGACATCTGATTCTGAGAATAAGGGACGGTGGCTTGTAGTACAACCTACCCCCCTTCTAAGTATCCCATAAAGATCTTTTGCAAAATATCTCCTCTCCTGCAGTACTGTATAGTAGCTTCAAGAATCTTTAGTGTCGTATCATGATGACATTAAAAGCTATATACTCCTCAAGTACAAGGCTTTAAAGAGCCGTATGTAATGTACGAAAGCTGATATCTTTTACTGGATCAAGTTGCTCATAGGTTTTTTCAATCTTTCGATCCCTGTAGCTTGGTCTCTGATCTTTGCAGTTTGTTTTTCTATGTTGTCCAGGAAGCAAGCCGAGGCATCCGCTGGAGCAATCCCCTGATATGTACCATCCATTTCCTCTATCTTAATCTTTGGTGCCATCCTGAAGGGGTCCTTAGAACGTATTATGTACGTGTCAGTGTATTGCAAAAGAATTAGGTTGCAATGAAGGGCGTTGAACCGGTCTTGCGCATTACCTGATGCGAATTGTTAGGGTTTTTCATTCACTTATATGGCAGCAGTTGTCGCAAGCCGTCCTGTCATAGCCAGGCCACTGTTAATCTTCATTCACTACTCCGAACAGAATATCCTCACCGTCATTATAACTTTATCTTCTTCGAATTTTTATCTTTTTGCATTTGGTAGGCCCATCCAATGTGAGTGGCGCCTCTTGAAATAGATAGACATCTTGATTCGAGATCATAGATTCTTTTCAAAATCTAGGATGGAGGCTTCTTATGCTATCACAGAGGGATATTATCAAGTGATTTCCCTTTACAACCACTGGTTGTGAGAGTCTACATTCCATCTAACCACGGATTTCTTTGAAGAATGACAAAGTAAACGTTGTCATCAATTTGTCTTCTGTTGTCATTTTCTTTCTTTTCTTATCGTTGTATTTTTTTTCTCAACTATAAGTTTGACAGATATATATCCTACCTCTCGGTTTTCCACAACTCGACAACTGTAAGATGCGTGAATATTGAAGTTTGGCGTTGCTTTTATGCATTAGCTAGTGATTATGCGAGGTTAGTTTCAATTTTAGGGTTTAGGGTTTATATAGCTAATATAGGTAATATAGATTGGCTTGATCTCGGGTGTCTAGTTATGAAAATCGGATTAGTGAATAGAAGTGTCAATGAGGTTGGCCTAGACCGTTCCATGAAAAGTAAATCATCAAGCCAAGCTTAAATAGACCGCTAGTCGTGAGGTCGAGGAAGCTCAATCAATCAACTAGGGCAGTCTATATTGGACATATGGTCTCGATTTCGACTGCGCACCTGCACATGGCTTGCTCTATCCACTTTTAAATATAATTTATGACTTCGATTAAGGGTAGAGGGGCGGAGTTGACAATTTGAGAGAACTTCTGTTACCATTTTGATTTTCATTGTCAATCCCAGTACCATTTTTGAATATGGACTCTTCTCTCCTGAATCTTGATGGTGGATTAGTCTTTCAAAATATCTAAAGTTAGTAACAATATCCTAAAATAATACATCCCCACATAGCCCGCTTCTAATGATCGGGTATAGGTGCTCCACAAACAATATTCACTGCCTGCAACTTGGTTTCTAGCACTATTCAAAAATGGCTTAATTCAAAAGCCAATGCCGAGTGGGAGAAGAAAAGTTTGAAGCCGGCATATGTGTTGTTCTTAAACTTTGAAATATCATAACTTATTTTATATTTTGGTTGGTACTAATTTATTGGTCATGATATCATATTCGCTAATAAGGCTAAATATCGGGGCTACGGAATTTGAGGATATAAATACCTAGCAGTAATTTGTACATAGCACTTTAAGCATTTATATTAGAACCGCATTTAGTACCTACAGTACAGGTGCCCCATATACCTGAATTAGAACAGTATTGCTTCTCACATTGACAAGTGTGTAATACCGACAATTTTGTGTTTGACTTTATTTTATTTAACTTTTTTGTGTAATTTTTATTCGATAGTAACAAGAAACAGATATTTTTGAAAAATCTCGACTGTTGTCAAGGTAATTCCTATTGTCACTCCAGGAGTTGGGGGTGGGTTTGTTTTCCTTTTCTTGCTATCTTTCAGTTTGTATATTTTTCTGGTGGCAGCATATTTTAGAACTTCCATAAGAGCATTCCCAACTCTCGCACACCTTCTTTGTTGATGTTCAATCTTCTTTTTTCCAGAGTTTCGAATGATCGAGAGAGCGGAGGGTAATACATACTTTCAGCACCTAAGTACATTGCTATGTCTACAGAACTATTTCAACCCTCAGCTTTGACCCCGCGTGATATTTGAATAGAACTATAGTACATATGCAAGGCAGCAATGCCTCAACCACTCTCAGTTCAACCTCGGATCAAACGCATCTCAAGGGAGTTGGGCTTTGAGTTGAGCCACGAGCTCCGTAACTCCTGGTGACCTTCCAGTGATCTCCTGCAGAGTGAAGTTCTGAAAACAAACCCCGGATTAGGTCGCTTTAATTTGATTTTCTTAAACAAGAAAAATCAAGTGATGTCAAAAAGAATTGTCCAAGAGAATTGGGATATCCAGCTGACAAGAATAAATTGTGAGAAGAAAGGTTACACACGTGATGTGATTTTGCTCATTGTTCATTGGCTTCTTCCTCTCGGCTTTCACATGTGAACATTTAACATTTATCAAAGCCTCTCTTTTCGCCTCATCAACGTCATTTGCGAGAAAATATCTTGGATGCACTTTGATGGGCTAATTATGGATTATATTGTAACAGATACGAGGTGTGGCGTGATAAGGCAGTGATGATCTCCAAGGACTGTACAGTATCACTCGCACTTTCTTCCAAGTCACCATTCCCAATTCCGTTTCTTCACCTCGCACGACCAATATGCCATTAACCGCCAGCTGTCAGCCATCAGCCATCAGCCATCACGAACGCCTCGGACCAAGAAGGGCTACACTGCTCGGCCTTATACTCGGATACCCTATACAGAGAACAATAAACAACAACAAAACAATAAAATATATGCACGCCGTCTCTTCCAATATCCGGCGAATTATGCCGACGCTCATCATGAAGTCAAACATCTGCAGCTTACGAGACCCCTGGCATTGGGTCTATTTCCCCGCTTTCCCAGCAGCACTCAAATCGGTAGCCAATTGTTTAATTCGTCTCCGCACAATCAATCGGCCCGTTGGACAATCGTCGTCAATATTTTGGAGAGAATGGACGCTCTCGTGACCCTATTTTGAGGCTACGGTGGTAGTTGTTCGGGGTTGGAAACCCGGGGAATGGTTTGCTAGGAGTAGCACTGGTAGGAGTAGCAGTAGTATGTAAGACCTGCTGTCCAACATGAATTCCTTCCTTCCTCATTCTGATTCACCCCAAAGTCCTCATCATGTTACCAACTGTATTATTGTCTGTTTTTGCTTCGTTACTTTGTCAGGTGCTTGCTGCTCCAAGTTCGGGATTGGGGATTAGAGATCTCAATTCTTTCATTGCTCAAGAGAGACCTATTGCTTTACAAGGTGCTCTAAATAATATTGGTCCAAACGGCAACAAGGTTTCTGGAGCCACAGCTGGTCATGTCGTTGCGAGTCCGTCCAAGGCCAATCCAAATTGTAAGCAGACATTTTCTAAATACTTTTTGAGACATTGAAGAGGCATCTCTTTAGGATGTTATGCCGAGACGTTTAGCTTTAGCCTGACTGCTATTAGATTTCTATACATGGACGAGAGATTCGGCATTGACATTGAAGATGATCATTGACGAGGTTATCTTTGGAAACTCTTCTCTCCAACACTACGTCGAGGAATATATTCAAGCCCAAGCTGTCCTTCAAACAGTTACAAGTCCCTCGGGAGGGTTTCTCCCCAATGGTGCAGGACTCGGAGAACCCAAGTTTCAAGTAGATGGATCGGAATTTAACGGCGCTTGGGGTCGGCCACAGCGTGACGGACCCGCATTGCGTGCAATTGCTTTGATCAGCTACAGTAATTGGTTGATTAAAAATGGCCAGTCATCCGAAGTCAAGGAGGTTATCTGGCCCATCATCGCCAATGACCTATCATACGTAGGCCAATATTGGAACCAAACGGGGTTTGATCTTTGGGAAGAGACCAAGGGATCCAGTTTCTTCACGATCCAAAATCAACATCGTTCTCTAGTTCAAGGGACACAGCTCGCACAGGATATTGGAGTCACGTGTGCGACATGTGACGAAGCGCCGTATATTCTGTGCTTCCTTCAGAGTTTCTGGAATGGAAATTACACTGTTTCGAATATTAATGTCGATAACGGTCGGACTGGGCTTGATGGGAATTCCATTCTTGGACCGATTGCTATTTTTGATATTGATGCTTACTGTGATTCCCCAACTTTGCAACCGTGTCACAGCAAGTCTCTCGCAAACTTCAAGGTCTTGATGGATGATTTCAGACAAGTATATACTATCAACCAGGGCATCGCAGCAAACCAAGGTATTGCAGTGGGGAGATATGCTGAAGATGTTTACATGGGCGGAAATCCTTGGTAATTAACCCTTCCAGAGATCTGTTACAACCACTGACATCCCAGGTATCTCATTACTACCGCAGCGGCTGAATTTCTCTATGACGCCGTCGCTCAATGGAAAGCTCGTCACAACCTCTACGTTGATTCTACCTCCCTCGCCTTTTTCCAAGACCTCTACCCCTCCGTCGAAATCCGTAAATACGACAGCGGTAACGCTAATAGCCCCTTCTCCCAAATAATGGATGCGGTGACGGCATACGCCGACTCCTTTGCTGCCGTTGCTCAAAAGTATACACCTTCCAATGGCTCTCTCGCTGAGCAGTTTAATCGCGATACTGGAGTACCTCTTTCAGCTGATGATTTAACTTGGTCGTACGCAGCATTCGTTACAATGGCTCAAAGACAGAGCGGTCAGTATCCAGCGAGCTGGGGATCAAGAAATGCGGCTCCATTACCCAGCACATGCACTGCTACTTCTACTCAAGGTGTTTACCAGGCTGCCCTCGCGGCGGGGGCCCCCAATGTCACGGCCGTATGTCAAGTTTCAGTCCTCTTCAACGTGAACGCCAGTACATATTACGGCGAAAACATCTACATCATTGGCAACACTGGGGACCTTGGCGCGTGGGGGTTAGACGGGGCCATGCCACTCAGTGCTGATAATTATACACAAGCTAGACCATTGTGGTACTTAAACGCAAGTCTGGTGGCGGGAGAGAGTATCGACTATAAGTTTGTCAGAGAAGAAGATTGCACTCAGCCATACATCTATGAGACTGTGAATAGGACGCTCACTGTGCCGGCTTGTGGGGAAGAAGGGATCACTGTCGACGCTGCTTGGACAGGTAATGCAGGCATTAGTGAGGCATGTTAGATATGGAAAATGGCTGGGATATATAAATGGGATTAGATTTAACGAAGATATAAATTATGATGAACATCCTTTCTTAGATCCTGTTGTATGCTGATAGATAGCTTGAAGAAATAAATAGTTATAACAAACAAAATTGGAAAGTCAGATTCACTTTTTCAGCGAGAAAACCGAGTTATTTATAAAATAGTACGAGCATACCCTATTGTCTTTCTACTTTTAGGATATACGTAAGATGCTTTCGTTGCCTTGTTGTTATCCTCTGTCTCCAATCCCAAAGCAATCGGAAATCACTAGAAGCACTTATTGGGACTAATAACTCATTATTTTCCGAAGTTCAGCACCACATACATTGCTCTCTCATCTCTTTTGATTCCGATAAAACGTTGTCTTTCATTATTTACTATCTTCAAGACAACACATTTACAACGAATACGGCCCTACCAATAAATAGTAGTACTTAGTATCCACTAATAGAATATGTGAAGTACGGTATTGCCTCTTGCAAGGCAAGTGTGTAATTTTGACAAATTATGAAACCAATGTTGCAACAGTTTTATCCCGTTAATATAATTAATTTATAATTTAATTTATAGCTTTGTATTTTTAGACGACAAGTAAAATAAGATCCAGCCACGTCAATGCCCCTTGTTACCTGAGACATTGAAAGTGCGACTTGCTTTTACTCCCTGGGTCTGCCACGTCAATGTCTTTCTTTTCTTTGGGACATTGAGAGCATCTCTACCTTTCTCTGCAGCAAAAGGCTACAGAAGCAAGATGCAATTCTAGATTCATAATTTACAATGAATCAATCTCTAAGGTGCATTTGCAAAGTGGATACACCATCAAAATTTCTATCTGAAGGAATTGAGAAAGTTTTCACTCTGAAAATCGCAAAAATTCTTCCCTTTGTTACAGTGAGGTTCGAATTCGGCTTCCTCTTTATAAATTGTTAAAGTTTATTTCAGTCACATTGCCAAGGAATCTAGCTCGGCACTAGAGTGAATACGGTCTAGAGGTTTTCTTTGTCATCAGGAAAGCCTAAGGTCATAAGCCGGACTTGCATCGCGTCCTTTGTTGACAACATTATGCCCTGCGTAGCTCAGCATCGACCCACGCCTCGTTGTGGCTCTTCGTTTGTACACTCTTAATCATCTTCGATTATTTAAGGCTATGAAATGCCTGTTGGATCCTCTTCTATCTTCATCATAGGTTGTCCGGACAATTTGTTTAAGACATTTACAGGAAAGGACGGGCTTGGTTCGATCCTGAAGCGCGAGGTTCTACGTCTTGGATATTTTTCAGTCATGACGGCAGCGGAAGAAGGAGTTATGGCAGAGAAAATAGAAGGGATTCGGGAACGCAGCAGTCAGGGAACATCACAGGTAAACGCCGAGGCTGGTACAGTGACGAAGTCCACTCATTTGCACAGGCCACCTTAACTCGATCTCGTAGGAACGTAGTATCTGGGGGAAGTACAGGCATAGTTTCTCATCTAGAATGCGGATCCGTACGGAAATCACCATATCCAAGTTCCACAGCCTGGGAAAGGAAACTCAGTCTCCGTGATATCAGGCGTGAATTCGAAGTATATCAACAACTTCAATCACACAACCGCCTTGTTAAGATGATTGACTACCAAGCCGAAATAGGAATCACTCTCGAGTTCATGCCAAATGGTAATCTACGGAACTTTTTAAGAGAGCACAAAGCTACAATAACCATGACTCAACGATTTCAGTGGGTATACGATGCCGCTGAGGGACTTTACCTCCTCCATTCCCACGATATCATTCATTGCGATGTAAAACCTGAGAATTACTTGTTAGATTCTAGTCTTCGACTACGAATTATAGACTTTTCAGGCTCATCTATAGGTGGCAGCTCGGCATCGGCGTTCGAGAGCGTTAGATTTTGTCTGCCACGGCCATGGGATTCACCCTCGACAATCCAAACAGATTTGTTCGCCTTCGGCTCTACTATCTACGAGATTATGACTGGTAGACAGCCGTATGAAGAACTTACAGATAAGGAGGTCTTGGCACTATTCGAGAAACAGGAATTTCCGAGTTTAGATCTTATACCATGCGCCGAAGTTATTAGGGGATGTTGGTTTTGTGAATTCTCTTCAGTTGAGCAGATAGCTCCATTGGTCAATATTAGTAGACAAAAGACAATTATTTGAAACGTCTGTTGGATATTCTTTCGAGCTCTAAGTAGAATCTTTTTCCCCTAGGCCTTTGACAAGATCGCATCTTTCCTATCGACTATACCCCTCATCGTTACAATTCTCGCAATCATCCCTTCTCCTAGATGAACCAATATCCTTCTTTGTCACATCGTCACCGGTGCAGTCCGAGCCACGTTCGTTGGCGGTTGCGCATCTGTCAAAAGTGACTTCTTTCTCGATGTGACATCCGCATTTGTACATGTACTTAGAGACGGTTCGTGTGCACATTATGTGTACGTATGGAAGTTGTGACCGGAGGAGAACCGATTGCGAGGATGAGGCCTTCAAATAGGTTAATAAGTAGAATCTTTCAAAGCATGACCACGTACGATGTTTATTTTTCAAAGAAGGTGTTTTCGAAATATAGTAGCTCCTACAGTCCTTCGTTTCGATCTCTACGGTACCATACCGCACTTATACCTCATCATAGATGTACGGTTGCATTTCTTATCAGCTTCAGTTTCGACTAATCAGTCCCACCTTGCTAAGATTTAGGGACGCTCAGCGTCTATTGATTCAGATTAGTTACTTAAATCATACTGCTATCAAAGGGTGGGCTATGGTCTAGTACTATTGGACGGCGAAAGAGAAGACAGCTGGCAAGCGTTAGATTTCGCTTTCCATCGGCTATGGGCCATGGCTTCGTGATATATCCGGTCAAATTAACAAAGTCTACCGGCTGGAATTGTGATAAGAGTTGTTCTACGTACAGTATGACAAATGAGAAGTAGACACTGGAGGGAGTGGATTGCTTAATTAAGTATGTGCAGCGGTCACGCGGAGAGTGTCTGCATAGCCATGTCACTGATTCCTCGTTCACTCTCTCCCATGCAAGACAGACGTTGGTCTACTCGCCAGGTTTTGCTACCCACATCTGCTGAAGTTTCCTGTTATCTTTGAATATTGTAGCCAGAGACTCGATCTGGGCCTTTAATGGCTCTAAATGGCTTACAATCTATATATCGGAGTTTCCCAGGGAATAGCCCAAGGAAATCCCCAGGAGCGATCGAGACCAATGAAGAAACGGAAAGGAATTTTGTTGAAGCCGGCTTATTGCTAATGACCTTTTTTTCCAGATTCTCCTTTATAAAACATTATACTAACGAATACGGACTTGTTACAGTCAGGGTTACCCCTAATACCCATAGCGAAGGATATGTTCGTTTGATTTCCTAGATGTAGCCAAAATTCTCTGATTGGCTAGGAAGTTATTTTACTCTGTTTGGTCTTGGTCCCAAATACTAATATAATTTCCCCAGGCACCAGTTGCCGTCGTACGAAGTCTTTCAGTGATTCAGTGGTCTTCAATATCACACTTATCAGAAAAGTCACCTCCCTCTTCAACAATGACCTTAGATCGAAGCTATTGAGAAGTCAAGGATGTAATTGCAAGAAAGCAATATATTCAATTTCTTTGCACAGCGAAAGAAAATGTTTTAAATTCACCATCCCGGTAGAGAAGTAAAGTTGCTCTACTATATCGAAGATCTGATAGAAGTTTCTAATAGGACGTCTATTTGAACACATTATCCCTGCTTGCGACGAGTCCAATGGCTACTATAAGTCGCTTGGCTGCAATTCGTTCTTGAGAAGTAATCTCTGTTTTCGTCCCGAGGAAGGAGTAGATCTAGGAAGGAGGCAATAAGCCAATCATCTTCGCGTGTTGCTGAATAATTGGCCAATAGTAACTTTCTATCCATAAGTTTTGTTGTCGGGTCCTTGTGTCATTAGCCCTTTCTTTCTTAATCTGTTTGATGGTGTTCTCATAATCGCTATCCTCTCTGGATTCACCTATTAGCTCAGGTGGTTCAGCAATAGTGTCTTGAAGTTCCTTATCTACTAGTTTTACCATATCCAGACGGGAGATGGTATTCTCTATGGTTTGCCTCGATCGTTCTTCAACTTGCTGATGATATCTTTCTGATGCTATTCGTGCCTCAAGAGCTATATTCATCTGCTGCCGATCTTCTATAATGCGGTCTAACTTGTCCTTCTCCAACTGTCGAAGTCTTTCTTGTTCGACATCGAGGGCCGGTCTTACTGTCTCACAGGTGCAACTGGCGCAATTTATCGTAATACTAGTCATGATTCTCGAGTAATCTGTGCAGGCAATTATATTGTTCTTCAAGGCGTCGAATATTAGAATTAGGTATGCGGCTAACATCCTCTGCCTTTTCGGGTGCTTTCATAACAGCATTTAGCTGAAAAACTGACTCGTCAAGTATCGCACGGTTCACAGCAGAAGCTTGTATTTCGATACCCAGCAGATTGTTGTTCGTATAAGTCTCTGGAGTTTGTGTCGAGTGTGAGAGTCCTAAGGCCCCAGGTTTAGGGAGTATAACATTCAGCATCTCATCATATGGCGTTAGCTATTCGGCGAATGGTTTTCTTGGTCCAACATTTGGAATCTAGCGCTCTTTCTATACTGGAAGCTGTTACAAGGACATCAAATATATCTAATAAGAAGAGTATCATTTCAGACTGATAGAGTCTAGGCTTTTCTAGCAAGTGTTCACATAGACCATCTAGCATAGGGGGTGTTATGCCTCGTTCACGTCCGCGACCATTTGAGGGGCCTTAGTAGTGCTAAAGCAACGAATATTTGAGCGTATAGCTCGAACAGAACGGGCACTACAGCCAGTAGCTTCAGCTATCTCAGCATTAGTAAACAACTCACATGAGCTCATGCTAGCAATTAGGTCATATTGCGAATCCGCAAGATTTGGTGCCATCTGAAGGCGATGATCTTTGAGCGAAGCTTTCTTGCGAAGGCGGTTGTGTCGAGAAAGTGGAAAAAACGACACAAGAAGGACCAGCACCGAGTCTCAAAGGCAGCAATAGATAACTTCAGGCTACAGAGTGGTCACCAAGAACGAACTAACCAGAACTAGCGTAGTGCTAACCCTAATCTCTTGGCATTGTTGGCTTGAATAACTCCTTTATTCTCCCCCTTTAATTTAAGTTTCGCTTATTTTATTACAGGAGATTTGTCACACAATTCCTTTCTGGTCAGAATCTTGAGAGGACAACAAAATTCTATTTTTGTTCTCATTATTTTTTTCTCATTGTCAAGACCCCTTGGGAGTAGAACGGGAGGCGATTTAGATACGTCATTGCCGCTTCTGATCACGAGGATTGTCTAATATACCGCTCCATTTTATTTTGTTACTCGTCTCAAAAATTACCGCTTTTGAAAATTGTTGTTATAAAAGGAGAGACGCTAGCAAGTTTCAAGATGCTTCTTTTCGAGTTGCTAGCGTAGGGTTTTAATAGGGGTTATAATAAAATGTGGCTGAAGCGGGGGTAAGATGAGCAACAAAAAGATGAGCGAAGAGGATTCAGGTGATTATTTGGGAGGGATAGGTAGCAGAATTGTCGGGAATATTCACTAGCTGTGGGTATAGCTTGTAAAGCTTGTTTCTATTTGATGTAATTGACTCCTCTCTTATTCTGTACACTTTGGATATTGTGTTGGCGGTATTTTAATCCTGGTCTTTCTATGCTCCTTTCATTTCCGTATTGTAAGCCATTTTAGATTTGTGGAGCCAGTCAGGATATCTCTGTAACGATCCAGGCTGCCACCGAGCGATATCTGGTCAAGTTCCGTTCGGGCTTTGATCTCTCAGACCTTGAAAATCGGGGCGTACGATGTCGATACTATTTCGGTAACCAGAACTGAGGCGTGATATTCTGGATAATATCTTATTCAATACCACATGCTGATAAGTTCCTCACTGACTGCACTGGGAGTCAAAACACCGCTTTCAGTAATAAGCGCAGACACGAGGGCGGGAGGCTATTAAAAATTAGCATAATTCGATATCTCTTGTAAGCGATTCACCGTAAAATCCACTGCATCCATAGCAGCATTCAATTTTGGTGCCTTGATTAACGCATCATCGAAATATCCAGCCTTTTCCTCCGCCTCGGGTGTCCTGTCCGCAAATTTCTTCTCCTCAGCTGTCAACTCAGTGTCTTCTGTTGTGAACTCGATAATATCCTGCTCAATCCCAAGATCATACTGCCCCAACGGATAAAGTCTAACAAACTTATGACTCTCCGCCGCAACGTAGAAAGGTTTTCCAGCCGCCTTCGCCAATAACGCAATCTGATATGTTCCTAATCTTGAAATGATCCCGCCATTTTCAACAACGCCCTCAGCACCCACAATGACCAAATCAACCTTGCCCATCGCAAATCCCACCGCCCCTTCAGGTATTGTAGCAACAGGTACGCCCTTGGCTCTCAGAGAAGAAACCACGGCTCTACTTTCTGCACTCCTAGCACCATTCATCACATATATGACTTTAAATCTCACATTTCCCCCACTTGCACTCGCCTCCGCCGCCTTTGAAAGTAATGTCCCAACAACTCGCGATCCTCCATGCGTAAGGACCACACTCCCATCCCTCACAAAATGTCTTCCATAAGTCGCAATCTTAACCCTTCCCGCTTTCGCCCGACTAACAAACAATCTCCCATTACTCAACAAATGCTGTCTGACCGTCTCAAAATTGCCCGTACTACTCGGCTTCAAAGACGAAATTATATAACGTTGAAATAAATCAGTACCCGCGGACAGAGAGATCGAATTTGGGATTCGGGATTTTAGGTAGTCGGATTGGAATTTCACAAGATCGAGGGTTTCGTAAACAGTGACGGCGCGGGATTGCACGAGAAGTTCGATGAGGGCCTCGATGGCGGCGACGGGCATACTGAGCTCGGGATCATCAGCCAGGAGTCTATGATAGGTTTCTACTATGCTGGTGGGTTGAGTTAGTGGTTGTTTTTGCGAGAGGAGAGAGAGAGAAATACTCGAAGGTCTTTGTGTCTTTCTTCTGGGGAACATTTCCGACGGTCGCCATTCTGTTCAGAGCTGGTGCGTGGCCTGTTAGTGTTGGTGGTGTTGTACTGCCTTCGAACGGCTCAGATGCTATGGGTTTTGTCAACGAGGCTGCTCTAATGGTGGAAGCTAGAGCGTACTAGAGAATTGGGGGTTCGGGATAGATGGCTTACAGGAACTCATACTGACATCCATGATTCCTGAAATGGGTCAAAAAAGAAAATAAGAGAAGAACAAGCAGAAGTTAGATGCTATACAGAATTCCAGGACGGGAAGCTCAGACCCTTGTTCTGATTTCATCACGTGCTACTTCTCTATCTCAAAAATTGCGGGGAGGTCGGTGGAGGGTTGACCGCGTTTTAAGAACGACGACAGTGATTGGAGAGAGAATCCAGGTACAAACCTAAGCAAACATAATCGCAAGATCAATTGTTGGATCTCACCATGATCAATACCGACTAGATACCGATCTCAGGATCCTGAAAAATGGAATCAATTGATCCCTCAACAGGAAAAGCTCTCCCTGCAGATGCCATCCAACGAGTCCTCTTCATCGCGCCCGCCGTTCACGTCTACAATATCCCTCCTCTAACGAGTACGAAAGGCTATGTGGCATCGAGCTGGACAGCCGATAACAACAAGCGGCAAATCTTCACTGCTCGCCTTCGAATTTTAGAAACTGCTATTCCGACGAATAATGATGAGACAGTCAAGACGGATATTTTGTTGGAGGATCCCATTAACGGTCAATTATTTGCGGCGGCACCGTATACGGTACCCACCGTTGTAGAACAAGTATTGGATTCATCGAGGTTCTTTGCGATTAGGGTTGTGGGTGAAGGGGGAAGGAAGGCGATGCTAGGCATTGGATTTGAGGAGAGGACGGAGGCGTTTGACTTCAGTGTTTCGTTACAAGAGGTCAGAAAGACATTAGGGATTGAGGATATGGGAAAGAGTGGAGGGAAGAAGGCGAAGGAGAAAGAGCTTATACCAGAAAAGAGAGATTTCAGTTTGAAAGAAGGTGAGACGATTACGGTCAATATTGGGGGAAGGGCGGGGAGAAGAAGTCAGAAGAGTGAACAGTCGGATGAGAATTTGGGAGCGTTTTCTTTACCCCCCCCTCCAAGTGGTGGTTCTTTAGGGTCCTTTCTACCGCCTCCGCCGAGTGCACAGGAGATTAAGGCACAGAAAAGACTTAGTCAGAATATGGAAGTTCCGGCGCCAGGGTCAATGGAAGATCTAGGTTTTGATGACGGAGAATTTGGGGAATTCCAATAATGTTTCGTCTTGAGGGTTGGTTCAAGAATAGGATACTGGATCATGTGGGCAGTTCCCTCATGATATCCAAATGACATGGAGTAACAGATTCAGGTTTAATGAATATTCTTTTCTTTACGGTGCTTTCGTAGGTAGCTCATCCAGCCTATCATGCGTATCATATCACTCTTTTAATCCCATCACGTGACAAAATAGTCAACCACTCCACCACTCCTGCCGCTCTCCTCCATATCCTCCACTTCCTTCTCCAACACTTCGTCAGCACGATCGGACCACTACTCAAACAGGAGGTTAGCAAATATCTCTTCAGGAATTCTAGAGTATAACTCCCGGGACACGCTGGATTAAGAAATGTTTTGTTCCCTGGGGATACATACTATTTTCGGAGTGTCTGATATCGACGGGATGCTGTGACGTTTGAGGATTGAAACGGTCACATGCTGAGTATGCGTCCTAAGAGCTTCAATATCCGCATCATTCAGCGAAGCAGATCTGATTGCATGTATCCGACTCACAGCTTCTTCTGCCTCTTCCACGCCGATGTGGACGCAGTTCTCAGTCGTGGTTGTTATTGGAAAGGGGAATTCATTTCGATTGTAAGGCTGGACTGGTATCTTGTAGGGATATTGCTGGGTAATAGGGTGAGTATGTTCTCCATGCCCATACTGCTGTCGCTGCAGCCAAATTGGTTGTTGCATGGGGATCAGGTAACCATGTGCAATATTTGGTGGATCCCTCCAAAACATACGTCCCGTGTTCTGCTGTCCTCCCCACCGCTCAGTCCCCCTATTCTCCAACCTCTCGGTTTCAATTAAACTCCACCTTTCTCTTAACTGAATCTCAGATGACAACTCCTCCAATCTTCCCAAAATCGCCTTTTCTTGTCTTGTTGTTTCCGCTAATCTTCTTTTTACCCACCCTTGTTCCTTCTTCGTTCTCTTCCTCGCATGCCCTCTTTCGGCATTTATCAATTGTTCTTCAAGAATCGGCAATTGCCGAAGCAAGCTGGCTGTGTGGGCATTTTCTCGGTCAAGGAGAGAGAGGAGATATGTTCTTTCAGAATGAAGTTGGTCGAAAGGACGTGGTTGCGGTTCTGGGTTTTGCCCAAATTGCGAGGTATTGTGATTCATTCGATATTGTTTTTGGAGTTTTTTATGGTGGAAGAATTGATTTGGTCAAGGCTGGTGGAGTTTAGGTTTCTGTTTGGAGGCCGAGGTTTATAGAGTGATTCTGAATAAGCCGTATGGTTTTGTTGTTGTGTACCTTGGTTCTTGGGATATGAATGAGGTGCCAACATGGGTATCGCAATCGTAGGCAGTTCCAACGGTGAAGACCAAAAGGGATTGGCCTTGTCGGCCTTGATTTGTATAGTCTTTCCTTAGAGAGTCTTTATGAAATTCGGCACAAATTTCTAGAAAGTGTGCGACTTCACGAGCTTTAGGTAGGGTATTTGGATATGTGGGGAAGGATGTAGAGGATATTATAGCACAGTCTAAGTCATATATAGGGATTTGACAGCTTATGAAACAAAGAAAGAGAGCTAGAATACTCTAAGAAGCAACACCAATGAGATGAAGTCAAGTGAGTGCCCTTTGTAACGAAAAGTCTTTGAGTCTAACTTTGATATCGCTAAGGATTATTTAAAAGAAGTGGCATGAAAGGGGGCTTCAGCTCCAAGGGTTATGTATGGGCGACTTATTTGGACTAAGCCGACTCTGGATCCCCGTCAGCATCCCACTTACCGAACTTCACATATTCAACCTCATCGTATAACACACAGCGTCAATCTGTTAATCACATATTTAATTCTTCTTTGCCACAAGAAGTTATACTTAAATACGCATAACACTCTCAGGGCAATGGTCAGAAGGGGTAGAGGATGCGTGGCATGCAGGCGCCAAAGAAAGGGGGTAAAACAATACGGGCCTATCACTTCGGATATTATGTGATAGTAGCAATAACTGATCTCTCAAACAGTGCGATGAAGGCCAGCCAACCTGTGGTCGCTGTCTCAAGCTCAGCCGTAACTGCGAGTATCCGGGAAGATACCAGTTCTTAGACGAGAACCCGAGGTTTGGTCTGTCCTCGGATCTGCAGATTCCTACAGGGAAAGCAGCACATGAAAGTACGTCAAGAACAAGGTTGGACGTAGTATCCACCAGAAATTATCAGGGTGGAACGGTGCAGAAATTTCGACTGGTCTCTTACCATTCGTCCACGGCGTCAACAGAACGGTCATCGCCAAAACAATCGTCGCAGCAAATGCCAAAACCACCGCTGAGTGGCACCTCACTATTGCTCATTTCGCCGAGTCTACGTGAGCCAGAGGTGCTTGCTTTTGCACTGATGAATTCTCTGAATATTGGGTCTAAGGGGCATCAGCTGCTGCAAATTCTGGGGCATTTCATATGGGACATTCCATCTCGCCTTGGTCACAACCCAGCTCTAGATGCGGCCGTGGTTTGTCTCCTGCAGAGTCATGCTCAGTTACTTGGTATCTCCTCCACTTATTTGTCTTATCCCACATCAAACATTTCACAGCCGAGTTTGGAGTACATCAGAGCGTTGCGGATTTTGCAAAACGTGATTGAACATCCATCGCTGGGAAGATCATCCGAGACATTGTGCGCAACAATTCTTATGAGTTATTATGAAGTGAGTTTTGAATATCACAAAATCTCGACTCTATTCTAACCAACTCAACGATGATGGTCAAAGAAAAGCGTGGTTCTCAGTACATAGCGCATGCCGGAGCTGCAACGGAACTGATCAAAGTTCGCGGTCCTAAGGCTGTGTGCACCGCTTTTGAGACTAATCTCCTACGTTCCCAATACGGCCGAATTGTAAATGTGCTCTTACTCAAGGTATCCTATTCTCGGGCTTACGATAATTCTAGATAATGGAAGCATTCCTTCGGAGGGAAGAATGCTTCTTAGTCCGTGACGGTTGGCAAGCCATCAACTTCGAGGGCGTTCAGAAATTCGGATCCGCAATGCTAAACCAGCTCCTCCGAATCTTCAGCCGAATACCGTCACTCATTAAACACGTGCGGAGCTGGCATGCTGGTTCCACCATCCTTACTATGGATCAACTCATAGAATATATAAATTCACTGCAAGGTGAACTTAGTTCCATTTTGACTACAGCTCTAGTAGAGCAAACACCGAATGATGATCTCGTTTTCAAGAAGATCCCGTCCTTGACAGATGATAGCATATATTCTGAGTCCCTTCGTTTTCGTACTGCAGAAGGTGCCATCTTTCATACATGGCGTTGGACCGCGGTCCTGATCGTCAATCTTTGCATGGCCAATCTTCTCCGTGGGGACGCGCTGAGACCAGAGATCGCCAACGCAGCACAACACATCTGCATGTCTTGTGAATACGCGGCTACGTTAAGACCTCTAGGGGCTCAGTTCCTTCAATTACCGCTGATCGTCACCTACTCTGTCAGTAGCGAGCAGGTGAAGCATTGGATCCTGCGGAAGATCAACTTGCTTGTAGAAGAGATGCACATCTCCTTTGAAAGGGGCTATCTTGAGACTATAGCAGCTCTGGTAGTAGGGAATTTAGATTGAAGGGTTCTCCCATTGGTAAAAGGGAAAGTAAAGCAGGAATCTATTTAAGTATGTTCTAGAACAAAAACTCTCTAAATAATGATCTCAGACGGGCCATCTTACAGAAGAACATTTCACCGACCAAGAGTACAGTATTTTGCAAGTGATATGCGGAAGAGAGACCGCAATTGCACCCCGCCCTTCAATTATCCTCAGTACATACCGAGCCACTCCTTGATTGACTGCAGCTGTACTTCTCTCGCCTTGAGAGAAACGTTACGTAAGCGCACATTCCTTCCAAAATGAAAGATGGGTTCCAAAACTTACATGAATGACAGTAGGGCTATCCCCTGGGTAACTTGCCATACTCTCTTCTCCGTGTGCCGCCAGGTTGGTAAACATCCATCTAGACGCATTGCGGTCTTGCGTCAACGGTAGCGGTTCAGTTCCAACAGCTGTAGTGGGGTCGAACTCATTGTATGCGAATAAGATGCGCTTTGCGTCGATTAGGTCGGCACGCGAAAAGTGGTATTCTGCTTGAACATATTCTTGTGTTGGGGGCACGATGTTGAACTTCGTCTCGCAGGTTGTTGGGTCAGATTCAGTCTGGATAGAAGTAGGCACGAACATGGTTCCATTCGGGATCTCGTTAGAGCTCAACGGGAAATATTTGCAAACAAGATAGTTGAATGGCTCCAATTGGAGAGTTGGATTATCCGATTGCGTAGTGCTAAAGGGGACGCAAGGGTAGATCGAGGATGGATAGTATACATTAAGTGTTGCGTTGATGATCTGGATTGGGTCATCGAGGTTCAGGATGATATTGACCAACTTCTGTGCGGTAGCTCTAGCAGGATTGGCTACTAGGCTGTTGTAACCCCCTTGTGGAATCAGATATACTGCAGTATTGACAAAGGCCATCAGCGAGTTGAGATCGGCCGTCGTTGCAGGAACAGAACAGAGGTTGAAGTCTTTTGCGATGCTGGTTGTATTGGTCGCTTTTCAATCAATGTCAGTTTACTTCCAGAGAATAAGGCGTCAATTGAAATACTACCGGATACGAGTTGCTTGTTGAACACATCGAAAGCGTTCTTCATTTTGCTGGCCGCGGTTGCGGACAAGTCCCAGTAAATTTTATCTGCCTTGATAATCAATCAGCACAATTCCCAACCTTTATATATTGCCTATACTTACATATTTGAACCAATCGTATCGGTGAGGATTCTGATAATTCGCGCCAATTGAGCGTAGCGGGGCAGCCCATGGCACAGCTCCAAAGAAGACATCTGGATAATTGATCTTGGTCACGGTTGTGAGGAAACCAGCGTACGAGCCACCAGTTATGATAACACTACTATTTTGTGCACCTGGGACTGTATTCTTTATGTGTTCTACGAAAGTGACGGCATCCAGCATGACGTTTTCGAGGGTCAAGGTCGTGTACTTCTCAATAGGGTTGGAGGCATTTGACGGGAGACTGAGACCGAAGAAACGATGCTCGAGAGTTATAACCATAGCTCCGAGTTGTGCAGCCCATTCAGGAAGTATAAGGTCATTCTAAGATAAAATTAAACCTCATCAAGCATTGGAACTGTTTCAAACCTACCAAGCAGGCAAAAATTGCCGTTTCCGCTTGTTGATAGTACAGAATTGGCCCCCCTGGCTTGAAATTGGTGGAATTCACCTGGTATCGTTGCAGAAAAGTCCCATTGGTACTCAAGTTTCCGTGGTCTATCAATTGCGGAAAGTATTGTGTCGAACAATTGGAACTGGTAGTAATCTGGGCATTGACGGTCGTCGTGAATGACAGCGCTGCCCAAGAGGCAGCGAGAAGCCAGGAGATTTGCCTGAAAGAGACTGTCATCCTGTAATTTGATAATAAATAGAGAAGAGCGTCCTCAGAATAGCGATGTATTCGTTATTGAAGTGATGTCGAGTGGAATAGACGATATACAAGAGAGTTGACCCTCACTTTTATATCTTGCTCTCTTCGCCTTATGAATCATGATCGCCCAAATAAGGAGTGAATGACTCTGACCCTAGAGTATATTTACGTACAGTGGGATATGGAAGTTTGTGAGGTGGTCGTGTTGATCTCATTACACCGCTGCTGCGTTGAGAATAACTGTGCGACGCACAATTGCTTGAGAAATCCCTAAGATCACCATCGTGATGAGATCATTGCCCGCATTAGGGGAAACCGCGCGACTCAGGAGGTGACGATTCAATTATCTCAGCGGTATGCGGATTTAGATGGTTTTACGTACTCTCGTATTCCCAATTCTAAAAATAAAAAGGGCTTAGATCTGAACCCCAGATGTGACTGGTACCAATATGAGATCTTTCCTTGTGCTAATGATTTTGCCAGCGTTCGTTCACTCCGCTCTCATAACTCCTGGTATACCAAACACATTTCAGTCAAGAGCCTATTACAGCCCTGTGGAGCCCAATCAGGCTCTCCTAAACCCTTCTCGCCAAAAATTAACATTCTCGACAACACTACAACCAAAAATGACTATATCCTAGGTAAGAGAGGTAAGTAGAAGTAAGTAGTAGAGTGGTAAAGTACATACAAAAGTGTTAATGAAGATAAGTAAAATAAAATAAAGCAAAGGTAAACAGAGTAGCAAAGGGTCGTGGGCTATAGCTTGCATAAAGGGAAGTGAGAAACAACGTAAAATAGCATTGTTTATTATACATTCTTAGATTCTCATTACGTATGGAAGATCTCAAGCGATGCTTCACCCTCTATGTCATTTCGGCAATTTAAAGCCGCCTGGCACTAGTTTCTGGAATATTTGCGAGGGGTCATATTTCTTGGACGCTGCCTGCAACTTCGCAACATTAGATGCCCCGTAAGCAGTAATGGGATCTGAACCCTCAACTGCGTAATTTAAATACAGGTAGTCGTTTTGCAGGCCATACGTCGCTGCTAAAGCCTGTACTTGTTTAGGGAAGGCTTCTGAAGCGGCGGTTATGACAGCGTCGTCAGCAATGTCATCCCATTGGATGGTGAAACCGACGGCTACGAGATTTCCTTGCGATGGCGAGAGACCAAGCACGTTCCCGCCCGCGGCTGCGGACGCGGCGAGCATGGCTTTAGAGAAGGGTTGGAAGGTCATGGAGAACTTGGCGCTGGAGATGGCGAAGACGTCCGCGAAGGTCTCTTTGTGCTGTGCGTAGATGGCTGCGAAGAGCGCGGCGGAGTTCCCCACCGTGGCCGTTCCGAAGAGGGAGCGTTTTCCGTACGGCGTTCCGGCGTCGAGCTCGGCGGCGAGAGACGACATGTTGGTGCTACGGAGGGTGTTTTCCAGTTGTGGTGTGATGGAGCTGAAGTTGCTGAGGAGGGGAGGGTAGGCTACGTTGTCGGTCTGGGCTTGTAAGTAGGTATGTTTTCTTCTCATGGGTTAGGATGGCTTACATTGTCTATTATATTGGCGATCAGGAATCCCCCTTCATCGGCAACGTAGCCGTATGAGTTGATCACTACAGAGCCATTGTCCATGCCATTGGCTTGGTTGACACCATACCAATACAGGGCATTGAAACAAGCTTGCAAAGTATCGTTCGTCGCTAAGTGGTAGATTGAGCCGCCCCAGAGATCACCTGCCTTGAAAGATTCTAAAGTGAATTTGGTCACGATCCCTAGGTTGCCACTTGCTCCTCGAAGCGCGACCCAGAGATCTTGATTCTGGGTTGCGGAAGCTGTGGTGATAGCTCCATTACCAAGAACAACCTATATCACGTTATCCACGGGGCTTGGATGGTGAGAAGGAGTACATACCTCATATTCAGCAACATTATCACAAGCAAATCCACGTTTGGGAGACCAGAAACTAATTCCTCCACCAGTGATCAGTCCTCCAACTAAGTGGGATTAGTGTACGGTGCTAGATCTCGAGGGAGGTGTGCTTACCACCTACACTGGTCACACGTCCCCCGACAACCATGAGACTTTGGGGGGTGATTTGATCATAGACATTGCCTAATCTCGTGAGATAGATCCATCATACAGCTTTGGGTTACTCACCCCATCGAGCTCCGGGTCCGATAGCTATTTGGGTTCCCGCTGCATTGGGAGTAACAGAGTCCAGAGCACTCAAATCAATTGTGATACCACCTTGAATATTGGCTGCTCCAGCGAACGACCTAAGAAGTCAGAATGGCGCAATAAATACCTCCCTATCCGGCTGACTTACATGTGGCCTCCAGATCTTACGGCAAATTGGCAGCGGCCGACGCTCAGGACTCCCACTGCTACGGATACGTCTAAAGTCGAACTTGGTGTAACGCGACATGTTGGAGAAAGACTGGCTTCTTGGAGTGACCAGTATGCACCGGTTCCATTTTGCTCGCCGAGATAGGTAGCGCTCGCTGGATTGGAGACCTTCCCTGGTAACAAGAGGCTGATAGCTTCACACTGGAAACAAATTAGTGCTATTCAAAAGCGTTGGTCTGGTGGTCCGTACGCATTGTGAAGAACTCAATAATGATCTGTCAGCAAGATCCGTGAGAGTCCCATGTCCTACGCTCGCACATAGAAGTAAAGATGCGACAAGGAGGCTGGCCGTGGAAAACATTTCGCAGTTTGTGGCAACTAGGTCTATGGGGTGGGACAAGCTTAAAAGAGCAGAGGATATTCCGTACGAGCGGGATTTCTCGCCCCAGTGAATCGAGAGAAATCTTGCTTAAAGCAGCTCGATTTCCACTCCCAAGACCTTATTCACTAACGATCAATCACTCGTCGCGAATTCCGCGTTCTTTCAAGGATATATTCTAGATCTACGAGTGAACAGGGGTTGAGCCGCGTGTAAACACTGCAAGCGATTAATTGTCCGGGGGCTCTGCTCTTCTTTTCTACCGGCTACGTGGTGAGGCGACTCCAGATCACCTATCGTTTACCCAGCCGATTGGCCTCGAGCCCTTGCAAAGGAGAGGGTAAGGGGTTCTCCCCCGGGCTGGATCTTTAGTAATAGACTTCCTAAGAAAGCGTGAAAGATATAAGAGTTTGGATAAAAGCTCTCTTATATATATAACTTCTGGGGCTTCCATGGGATTGGTGGTAATGGTTATTAGAGGTGGATGAATCTATACAGCGCCAACGGCTTAGAACTTCTATGTAGATATCGGTGTAATGAAGCGGCTTCCACAGCAGAATGAAACACGCAAACACTCATCCGTCTTTAATTGAACGGCACCTGGGAGACCTTTGGCTTATCGACAAGGTGGCTATGCAAGGGCAGAAGAATTAAAAGCTGACTACTCACTTAATACGCAGAAACAGACAGAACTATAACATTAAGATAGAGACAAATTAGGGTGCTGGGATTCCCGCATACCCACGCGTATGACAGAACAACGCCTTGGTACAGTTGTGATATCTCCAATTGGCAAGGCATTGTTGTTATCATCAGAAAAGATTCGACGCCTCAGTACGGCTTATTGATGCCAAACCTTCTTCCTTCGCCTTGCAGCCTTGCATCGCAGCCTTATGTGGCTGAAGATGTGGCTGGTGAGTTGAGTTGGTAAACGGCAACAGCAACAGCAACAGCTTACTAGTTATTCGAGAAATGTTAGAAGGAAGAGAAGAGGATTCCTGTTCCACCTTCTATCCTTGCGCCTCACAACTGTTTGTATCCTCAACAACACTCAAGGCGCGAGCTCGACATCCCCTGCTCTGGAAGTTTGAATTACGACAGAAGAATATCTCTCCTTTTGGCCAGGCGCACTGAAGCAATTCGAGCTGCAACACAATATATACGCATGGCATCAATCGCATTTACATAAGCTCTTGAGCAGAGTGGGAAGTCTAATGCCTCTCCCACCACGATTATTTCCGGGGGACGAAGAGATGGGGAAGAGGGACGATGATCACAAGCCTGGATCCAAGAGTCCGCTCGAACTTGTCTGGCAACAGAGGCGGCCACATCTCCGAACCAGGTCGTTGGCCAAGAGATTGTTCTTCGGTCTTGTTGGAGTGGTTACACTTTATTATTTTTTCAAGTATATGCCAACAGACCTTAAACCACCGCGATCACGCCCACATTATGATCGAAGTGGGGTGCGAGGGCCGCAACAAAAGCCTGTGCCAACTATCTCCCCCAAGACCCCTCAGAACGAGGTTGCAGAGGGACCACAGCATTATTTTAATGGGCCAATTAAGTTTTATAACCTTGCTGCAACGCTTCATCAGATTTCGAAGACGAAAGGTTCTCAATTGATCAATCAGAATGTGGTATGTATCCTCAACTGTTTTGATAAGCCAATGCTAATGTTTCAAGTTATTTGCTGCCTCGAACCTCAAAAGCGCTGCGACTATCCTACCAATTGCTTGTGAAATGGGGATGAGACAGCGGAATTATGTCCATTTTGCTTTGATGGGAAGGGATGATATATCTATGGATATCTTAACAGCTGTCAATGGCATATCGAAGGATTGCAAAATAATGTTTCATGGTAGGATAAAACTTCTCCCATAATGAAATATGTCTAATTATTTGCAGATGGACGACCAGATCTCTCGGTAGAAAGCTCCGATTTTCGAATGGAAGTGAGTTGTTCGGCTGGTTTAAACCATATTAATACTTTTATGCACCCGCAAGCAATTCTCGTCGATGGGACACCTGGGGCTGAAGATCAATTCTTCCTGAATGGATTTCGGAGTCGGGCTCAAGGATTAGGGCGGACCTTAATCGAGCTTCCTCCAAATGCCGAGCAAAATCTTATGTGGATAACTCGATTGGACAGCGCTGCGTTGAGTGGTAAGATTCATTTTGGACGCGGAATTAAATCAGGCTAACAGATCATAGCCTGGACCAAAGTGACCGTTGATATACTTGTTCATGCTCCCCCAACATCATCTGGTTCGCTGATGAGACTCCTTGATTCCTTGAAGAGGGCCGATTACTTCTCATCTACCCCTCCACGACTGACTATCGAACTCCCCCATGTTGTCGAAGAGCCGACCCGGAGATACCTTGAGCGGTTCAGATGGCCACCTGTTGGTGATCAAAATTCTGGAAGCTTGCTAACCCTACACCACCGAATTCCACAACATGATCTCACAGAAGAGGAAAATTCAATTCGATTTCTTGAAGCTTTTTGGCCTTCTAATCCCGAAACATCACATGTACTTGTACTTTCACCACAGGCAGAAATCTCTCCTCATTTCTTTCATTACCTCAAATACACTCTCCTCGAATATCGATATTCTAGCAAATCAGAAATGGACGGAAACTTTATGGGTATCAGTCTTGATCTTCCAATAAGCTATCTCAATGATTCCGCCGAATTTGTTGCTCCTTTAGATTATAAAGGAGACGAACCCGTAGCCTTTTTGTGGCAAGCACCAAACAGTAATGCAGCCCTATATTTCGGAGAGAAATGGGTAGAACTCCACGATTTCGTCGCTCATTCGCTTTCTTCCCAACGTGCATTACCACCAGCTGTAGTTCTAAAGGAGAAGGTGGTCAGCAAAACATTCCCGTCTTGGTTGGAGCATGTTCTTAGACTTGCACGCGCTCGTGGGTACTGGACCGTCTATCCCAACTTTGGAAGTTCCAATTCTTTCGCTACTCTACACAATGAACTATACCAACCACCAGAAGAATATTTGAAAGACGAAGAAATGAACCATCCACAAGATTCAATTGAGCTTACCGCGGACCCCGCACACCATATATCTCTTAAAAAGAGCGAGAGACCCTTGATATCAACCTCGCTCCTCAACATCCTCCCCAATAGTGGCGAACTCCCTAAAATCGCCGCAATGCCACTTCTCAGCTGGGATGGTGAAATTATAGATGCTTCTCAGATCGGAGTTCAGGCTGTGACATACAGTCGGCTTTTCAGAGCGGAGATTGGAGGATGTGATACTGCGTCACCTGAGAAGCCAAGAGTAGGTCTTACGGCTGGAGATTTGTTCTGTGTGTTCGATGAGAAGGTAGACGCAGAAAGACCTGTTACTAAAGTAGAAGTTTTGCCGGTAGCGCCGGAAGCAGATGTTAAAAATATTGTGAGCCCGGTAGAAGGGGCTTGAGCTTGAGTACGGCGTCTTGGTTAGGTATTTGTGTTTAATATGATATAATGTTAGATATTCAGGTGTTTATTTATATGTGTCTTATAGTGCAGGTTTGTTCGCCCTAAGCCTTTCTTTTGTAGTTTACGTGATGAAAGATCCATAATATTGTGTTTCTGCTTATGCTAGTTCATCTAGGGCTTTGCATCCATTTCCATATAACAGCATTCTGAAAATTTCTTGTTGCCTTTTCGCTGCTTTGAAATTGATGAGGGGTTACGTTGTAATAATTGATGCTTTGTTTGTTTTTGGCAATTGGTTTGACTGTTTTATTTTTCAAATATATGGTTTCAAGTTTGTCGAGCTATCACTCGAGTAAGGCTGCATATATCTAGGTGATGTTTCGAGGGGTAGTTATAGAAATTAAACCAGAAATCTTATCTATATAGATAAACAAGAAGAGATATTGAGAAGTCAAAAATGAGGGGAAGCGAAAAGATGAGGAGGCAAAAAGCAAAAAGGAGAATGATCAGGCTAGGGTTTGATCCCAAGGCCTTTTCAGAACAGTATGTTGTGTTCAATCATTTGCATTGTAGAATGAAAGGTTGCATAAGCCAGCACGTACAGAGAGTTTTTAACAGAGTTAATAGAACCATTACTTTGCCTGAGATGATTTGTTAGTTGAAGTAAGGGTTAGGTGAGATCATAAGTTTATCTACAGTATCTATTCTGTTCTAGAAACAATATATTCAGATTCAGTGAAATATATAACCTTATATCTATCGTTGAATAGAAATAATTAACTGTGCCAACAACATCTAGCTGCACACTAGCAGTTATTTGCTTGACATGAAGAGTCACCAGTTGCTTTGTTTACTAAGGTGGACAATTCTGGGCGAGATCTATCACACAGCAGTTTGCGAAGCTACAATACTGATTTTATTTTATTTTATATTTTTTTTTTATATTTTAATAGACCCTATCATGGAGTTCTTCAATTAGGGTTTTGTAATCCTAATACAATATTAGAGTATGATTTGAGTCACATCTATTATGTTGAGCTTATATTAATTAATTTTTACTGATATTTAGTCGGGTTGAAATGGGGATTTAGATAGCTGGTTGATTAAGCCTCAAAGACCTGGCTTTGTTATTAGAATGAATATAAACCGATAGCATCATCTATTCTCTAGCTAAGAATAGATTCACTTGTAACTTTCTATATAAGAATAAATGTCAGAATTTACCCTCACAAGTTGTTGCATAGCCTTACCTCACAGCCGCGTTGAGAAGGCTCCGAATGCCGAGGTGCTCGCATACATTGCCACATCCTCCATGATCCAACAAACATCACGACAACAGCGAAGATTGCGCATTGGGAACCCTGTCATTTTACATTGTCAACATAATGGAGATGAAAGCTGTGACCTTACCAGTTATACCCTTAGCCAAAGATACCGTTCTCCTCCCCGGGATTGTCTTGCGGATACCCGTGGCGGGCAATCGACCAGATATCCCGGCTTTACTCGCAAACATCTACAGTCGAGCTGCTGCAAAGACCCCAAGCCAGCGCCTTGATAATGTCAACATAGCGTGCGTGCCACTGAATTCACCCTTCCTCAGCAAATATGGACAGCGGACAATCTCCCAGGACGGCAAGACTCCAAAGCCAAAGGAGCGTCTGGACATAAATCCATCGACCGCCACCAAAGATGATCTGTTCGGATATGGGGTTGCTGCAAAGATATCAGGTGTAGAAGGAAGGGGAACTGGTGAATTCGCATTACTAGTCGAGGGCATTGCTAGAATCCGGATCGACAAAGTGACGCAAGAGAAGCCTTTCTTTTGGGCGGAGGTAACATATGAATATGATGATGGTAAAAAGCTCATATGTCACTAATTTTATTTGCTAATAATTTGCAGCTATATCTCCAGAAGATGTCGCTATTCAAGGTCTATTTGCCCACCTTAAACAACTTTCCCGCGAACTTCTGACCTTACTTCGACTTTCATCCTTACTCCCTCGAAGCTCTGGAGCTCCAGGGCTTTCCCCAATTCTTGCACGCCGACTCGAACTCTACATTGCCAAGAAAGGAATTCAAGATGCGGGGAGCCTAGCCGACTTTATGGCCAATATTGTGGAGGCATCATTGGAGGAAAAATTACAAATTTTGGCAGCGTTAGATATCAATGATCGTCTCGAACAAGCTATCGCACTTTTGCAGCGTCAAGTTGGGAATATCAAGAGCAATGTTAGCATTGCAACCTTTACAAGCACAGGTATCCCCTCCAATATCGATTTGGACCAAATGAACAGACTCAGTAATCAACGAGCGAGAAGACCTGGAATGTCAGGAACCGCACTTCCACCTGGTCTTGGAGGCCCCCAGGACAATGAACAAGAACCGAATGAGATGGAAGAACTGAAAAAGAAGTTAGACGCTGCAAAACTGACTCCGGAAGCTGCCAAAGTTGCGGATCGGGAACTCAAGAGACTCAAGAAAATGTCGCCAGCTCAAGCAGAATATCAAGTCACTCGGAATTATTTGGAAAACTTGTCAGAGATTCCGTGGTCCATAACAACAGAAGACCAACTGGGTGTTGAGACTTTGACAAGGGCAAGAAAACAACTTGATGATGATCATTATGGACTTGAGAAGGTTAAGAAGCGTCTTCTTGAATATCTCGCCGTTCTCAAACTCAAGCAATCTATCAATGATGATGTGGACTCGCAAATTGCCAAGGCAAAAGAAGAAAAGGCGGAGGAGAAGGTTCAAATCTTGAAGAGCAAAAGAATGGTTGACAAATCTCCAATTCTACTCTTAGTCGGTCCTCCAGGAGTAGGCAAAACAAGCTTGGCAAAGTCAGTTGCAACGGCATTAGGAAGAAAATTCCATAGAATTTCTCTAGGAGGTGTTCGAGATGAAGCAGAAATTCGAGGCCACCGTAGAACCTATGTTGCAGCTATGCCTGGTCTGATCGTAAATGGGTTGAAGAAGGTCGGGGTTGCCAACCCCGTATTTCTCCTTGACGAAATAGACAAAGTTGGGTCGGTATTATCCTATCTCTCACATATGAAGTAACTGACATCCCCAGCACGTCAAACTTTCATGGGGATCCATCTGCAGCAATGCTTGAAGTTCTGGACCCGGAACAAAATCACACTTTCACTGATCATTACGTCAATATTCCTATTGACTTAAGCAAGGTCATTTTCATCGCTACAGCTAACAGCCTTGATACTATTCCGCCACCGCTTCTTGATCGCATGGAAACCATTAGCCTGCCAGGGTATACAACACTGGAAAAGCGACATATTGCTCTGCAGCATTTAATACCAAAGCAGATTCGTACAAGTATGTTCTCATCATGACCTGAATTTTCGGCTCACTGACGTTGTGTAGATGGACTCGGGGACGGACAGGTCGAGTTTAACCAAGATGTAGTGTCCAAGATAATCGAATCATACACCCGCGAGTCAGGTGTTCGTAACCTGGAGCGTGAGATTGGTTCTGTTTGCCGTGCCAAGGCGGTGGAATATGCTGAAGCAAAAGACTCTGGAAACACAGGTAAATACTCTCTGCCAACTACTGCGAGATAAATTGCTTACTTACATCTAGGGAAATACAAACCACAACTGTCGGTAGAAGATATTGAAGAAATTCTTGGTATTGAGCAATATGATGAAGAGATTGCTGAGAAAACAAGGTACGTACTATCTCACTCGGACTCGCCGCTCTGTTGTGAATCAATAATGCACAGCAGATGTAGGTGATCAATTTATAGCACATCACTAACAGCCAGCCAATAGTCGCCCAGGTATTGTGACTGGTCTCGTGGCTTACAGCTCTGGTGGCAACGGAAGCATTTTATTCATAGAAGTAGCTGATATGCCCGGGTCCGGGAGCGTGCAGTTAACTGGAAAACTGGGCGATGTCCTAAAAGAGAGTGTTGAAGTAGCACTAAGTTGGGTTAAGGCTCACGCGTACGAGTTGGGATTGACGCATGACCCTTTGGAGAATATCATGAAGAAGCGAAGTATCCATGTGCATTGTCCTTCAGGAGCAATTCCTAAGGTATGCTCCGATACGAATCCTTTATGTCTCAGTCACTAACGGACATTAGGATGGACCCTCAGCCGGAATGGCGCATACTATCGCCTTGATTTCGTTGTTCTCCGGCAAAGCTGTACCCCCCACCATGGCGATGACCGTAAGATATTCCTGTAAGAGTTAGTATATGTGACTAACACGTTACAGGGTGAAATCTCTCTCCGTGGGCGTGTGACCGCTGTCGGAGGTATCAAGGAGAAACTCATTGGGGCTCTCCGAGCTGGTGTCAAAACTGTGTTACTCCCAGCCCAAAACAAGAAAGAGTAAGCCGAGTCCTCCTTCGGACAAATACAAGTTTCTCACCATTGTGTAGCGTTAAAGATTTGCCACAAGAAGTAAAGGATGGCTTGGAAATTATCCACGTCCGGTACGTGTGTTTGCTTTACCCCTTTCCGCACCACCGCAGCATTTCCACAACATTCCTTAAAATCAGGACCGCCGTTTCTTCGGTGTTTCTGTTTTGCCCCGCGGTCAATTATTTGTCTCAGATGAGCGTGTACTGACTGCCATCTCATAGACACATCTGGGAAGCCATGCGATACGTATGGCCCCAAGCGCACTGGCCCGGCGAGGCAAACTTCGCTGGCATCGAGAGCCAACTGTGAACTTTGCCACAGCAACGACTATGACCGCTTATCTTCCTTTACGTCTAGATAGACCACTACCATTGGAGGGTCCTCGATCCGGATCCCTAGTATTTTCCTGCGAGCGAGTGGAGTTGTGGTTTAGGAGCGTAACATTGTTCCTCCCCACCCTTTGAATTACCCAACGCCATTCATTCCTCGTTGTATTTTAGCATCAAAAATATACCAATACAGTTTACCTATCACCCATCTCATTATTATTCTCATACCATTTTCCATTCATTAACCATTCGAATAAATATCTCATCACCACAATTCCATTTAAACCTCTAATCATAAAACCCTCACCACCCACCCACACACCCAGAATTATTCTCGGATCCCGGCTAACGTGCAGCCAGCATCTGCAACAAGGCCGTGACTTACACACATACATACATACATACATACATACATACATGCACACATGCACATACATATGCATATATAGGTAATGCAAATAATGCGGCTATGCTCTGCACGTCATGTCATGTGTTATGTTATGTCATGTCATGTCATGCCATGCTGCTTATATCACCTCATACTACCACCACTACTATCACTACTACTACCACTACCACTACCACTACCACTAACTATACTTTTATTCCTACTTACGCATTACCTGCAAAGTATTTATTTATTTATTTATTTATTATAGGTACTTTTATATACGGTGCTGTATATACATATGTAAGTAAGTATATGGCTGGGTTATAGTGAGGAGGAGGCTGTTGAGAAAGAGAGAGAGAGAGAGAGAGGAGGGAGAGATGGAATTATTTTAGTTGTTGATATATATGTCTATACGCTGATTGGGGGAGGGGGAGGGTGTTGATATGTGTTGGTTTGGTTAAGTAAGGTAAGGTAAGGTAAGGTAAGGGGGGAAAAGAGGTTTATAAGAGGCTGAGGCTGATGTTGAGATTAAGAAAAGGATGTGCAAAAGTACGGAGTCAAAAAAAAAGAAAGGAAAAAAACCAAACAAAGCTCAAATATTTGTAGATTTAGAATTCGTTCTAAATTCCAATTCAATTCCTTGCGAACCCCCCGCCCTCTACCTCTTTCAACTTTTCTACTCAACCCCTCATATCGATATGGCCACCCTCTCCTTCCCTAAACATAACCCCTATGGTCTTATTCTCGGATCTTTTACCGTGACACTAAAGCTTCCGAACTCCGGAGATGGGGATCGTTCGGGAAGTCGCATTCTGCAAGGGGACTTTTACGTGCAGCTGTGTGTTGCCGTGTGCCGGCTGGGACGGAGGCGGCACGGGATTTTGTGGGATTTTAGTGGTTGTTTGTCTGTTTGCGGTTGGTTCTTGGTGGTGGTAGTTTTTGGGGGGGGTAGGGATTTGAGTTGAGAGGTGTGGGGTTGTAGATGATGGAGTGATTTGGTGAGTTCGTGGATGAAAACTGGGAAAGGATCCCCGTAAGGATGAAGAGTTCTGATTTCCTTCAATTAAAAAATTCCTTGTTAACTTCCAATAACGAAACCCCCCGCCCCGGGGCACAGTCTGAGACAACTTCCTAGGCAAGTGTCTTGCTTGCACCACTTCGGAGCCTGTATTTGCATTTAACCCGGTATCTGGGAATATGGTTTGAGACATACATGTGTCTATCAATAGCGGCTGTGGCTGTGGCTTTGGCGTGGTAGTTTGTGGACCTCGGAGTGTCTGATCTGCTAAGTGGATGTTTGTAAGTCTGTATTGAGGTGTAGATAATAAATGCAGAAATAGGCCCGATATGTCCGAGTAGGTGTTGTCGTACTACTCGTTTTTGTAGGTCGACTATCCTGCTAGCATGGCTTTTGCTTGAATGCAAGTATCGAAGTCTCAGGCCGTGAGATTCAGTATGAAGGAGCCTTGGATGATTAGCAAAAGATTTAGACCTACTATAAGCACTTCGAGAAGCTAAACCGCCGGACAAATCAAATCCTCGACTCTTCTATTCGTGAAACAGAATACGAATATACGTGCGGCGTCTCAGCCTTATTCGACCTAGAGTATGCTGTGCCAATTGAATACAACTTTACGGTAGTGGCTGAGCCCCCAAGTTGAAGGTGAACAAGCTCAAGATTGCAGCTGCCTGAAGATGCTGAGGTCTAGCAAGAGCTGAAGACTCTCTTCTAGCAATGAAAAGTGATTTCGGAGTGAAAAGCTGCGAAAGACTCAAAAGATATAAGTCCACGAGACTGTAGAAAATCAGTACGCTCGGCCTGAGATTGGTCATATATCCGACATCCACATCTCGTATCTCGGAATCTACTTCTTCGAGCTCCACTGGGTATCTAGGAAGAATATGAGAGAGTATTGGTCGATTGCGCCGTTCTTGTGAAACATCGAGTTCATCTGACTACGTCACTGCATGCCACTTGGCCACATACTGACGATTCCTTAGTAAGACTCACGGGATACGCGTTCCTTGTCTTTCCCCCAGTAGATGGAAAGGATGGTCAATAATAAAATTTAACCTCACTGGGGAAGATGATAGGTCAACAGTAGTTGAGCAAAATCATGTGTATACCATGTCCATATCTTCAGATTTACCTGTAGAGAATGTTGAAAGCGAGATTCGGAACTATTAGACGGCTAGTAGCTCCAATGAGAGTAGCCTGTCCATCGAGCGAGACTTAATTAAAAAGTAGGGATGGATATATTATCAGTTATGATTTTCCCACTGATCAAATGCTGTAGATAGGATTATGTCATGTCCAGCTACCGGATGCCCTTTGAAGCATGTGAGCTCTTTCTAATTGAAGCTGGCTGACCTTGAATGATGCTATCATCCATGGCATTCGAGGAAGGATTGTTTGTGGCGGGGTCGGCCAGTTGCGGAAAAGAGCATCTCCTGGATGTACGATGAAAGTCCGTCTCCCAGCAAATCAGAGTGTTATTATCTCTTGAAATTACAGTGTCGGTATCAGGCCTCGACCGTCACCCGATCAGAGCATATCTTTGGTTATGAAGGTCTATTCCAGGTAGGTACTCCTGGGGGGGGGGGGGGGGGGGGGTACAGTGTATAGTATTTGAAAAGATACAGCGGTGAATAAACCGAGGCAATGCTGCACAACATTAAGGTGTCGTTGAGTTGAATGAAGAAGATCTACACGTGACTACTCGACAACGAATGCATCGGTACGAAGGTACACGTGTCCATATGTTATGTTTGCGATGACGAACATATGACTTATCCAAAGTCGAGTCGGGGAACATCGGCACATAAGGAAAGTCGGAATTCGGAATACTTCCGTCGAGGAGACCAGGGTAGGGATAAGGATAAGGATCGTGTTGCTCGCCATTTAGGAAAAGCTGGTCCGGAAGACGAGGGAGAGGAGAAGAGAGGAATTATACGATAGCAGATCGAGGTAATACGAAAGGATATTTCCCGGCTTAGTCATGAGGCATGTGCAGACGAAGAAGGCTGAATGCGAAGGCTACCTTACGAATCAATGCCACCCCTCCTGAATACCTTCGCAGCTTTTCCGCTGCATCCCATCCCCCCTATCTCCGTGCAATGAGAAGCCGCTTCACAGCTCCATCAATCTTCCACCCTTGGTCTTGATCTTAGCTCACATAGCTCAGCTTAGCTGTGTCCCTCACTGACGTGTATAGCGAGCCTCACTGACGCGTATAGCGAGCGGCACGCAATCGTTTGCCGAATGTTATGCATAACCAACTCCGCAGAAGGAGGAGGCATTACTTGTTGGAGGGTTCCTAAGCGAGATATCACCGTATCAAACCAACGGTTGGACCCTTACGCATCTGAATGATTTGGACTCGACCTACCCTCGCAACAATTTGACAGAGTACGAAGTATAGACCATGGATTCGTGGTATAGGCAGGGCAGACGTTACATGATGAATGCTGATCGTCGTTGGGCCGCAGATGGATCTCTGTCGCTACGTGCCATGTCGACCATATCAGACACCTGCGATCACCTGCGATCTGCGTCGCTTGTTCTGGGGAACCACGACGCCGGATTATGGTATCATTATTAATTGCTTTGCTTGATGGCAGCGTTGCATTGGAAGAATGTTGCGCTCTGATGATGGATGAGGGTATAGGTAGCCTGGTTGGTAGCCTGGTCCCCTTCAGCTCTCCAAGAACCGACAGATCTTACCGTTTTATGTACAGCACCCTATAGCATGAAATTACGCACAGAGGCTACAGGGGTAAATTTGCTCCAGGGAAGTTATTGAAATGAGGTGTCTATGCCCCAACCAAGCTTCGGTAGATTACTCGTGATTATTGTAGTGAACAGCGGTTTTGTTTTTTGTACTACCGTGCGCACATGTCGGGAGCTGGATTTCTGCCTGTAGCGGTAATCCATGCGGACCATCCCTCTGCACGCAGCTGGCTGAGCCTTCAGAGCAAAAGATATACCGGTGGTTGCTCCGACCGTGATGCTATATCTATCATTGTTTGATGTATATTGGTGGTGCGTGGCCAGAGATGCTCTCGAACCTCTTCTCTTCTCTTCTCTTCGTATCAAACTATACATGATTCGATGTTCATTTTAGAAGACTGAAGGAAATTAAGAATCATCGTGGTGGCGTCGTTGACCGGTATATTCCCCGAACGAAGCCGAACCATGAGAAATTAATACCGGTTATATAGATGAGATCTTGAGATAAGCAGGTGCCACGAGGTTCGGTTCTCACGCTCAGGGCACATGCATAATAAGATATGATGATTTTCATATTGGCCGGGCCGGGTAAGGCCGAATCAATAGTTCAGCTCAGATCACTTCCAGGAATATGGAATATGGAATATGGAATATGGATTAATCTATTTTGTTGGGCGGCCGTTGTGCTTCTTTTTGTTTTTTTTTTTCCGGGCTGCGCACAACACGTATGGACGGCCTTGTGTGATTGATTCTCGAAAGCAGAGTCTCATCCGAAGCTCGTATCGAATTGATGATTTGAATTTGCATCAGCCACCCATGGCTTGCTCCAATCGTCCGGAGGGGTGTGTAGCGGAATACCAGGGATATAAGATTTCACAGGGTCGCCTATCCCTAGTCTCTTCCCATCGCGAGTCGTGTATGGGTTCAGGGAATCAAAGGATCGTAGGCGACGCTCATCAGCCCGTACCCGTTTCGGCTGCGTGGGTAGTGAGCATGGCGTGCATGGCGATGATGCCGAATTCAGCGCTGTTCCTGATTTATATTGCTTTAATGCCTGAAAACAACGTGGTAATGCTTGGCTTGGTCCCCTCACTAAGCAAGCAAGCACTCCTATCGACCAGGGCTCCCAGGTGGGGCCGTTTATGCTTGTATGGAGGCCGATCGATGCTGCATCGAACTTGTGATGATAATGTACGAAGGGATTCTCTGAAGCTCCCTTGGGCCTCCCGGAGTCCGAAAAGGGGGCAAGGGAGATGAGAGTCAATCACATTATCAGATATCGGCAGCTGTCAATGATGCAATCAGATCTCTCAAAATTGCCAATAGATTGGACGATTGAAGAAGCGATGGCGCTGCTCGGGACCGGCTCAGATGCATCTCATCTTAGCGTAGCTCGTACGTACTGTACTCAAGATAGGTAGTTCTAGTCTAGTCATCCAAAACACAAATCACTAATCTGCGGTCCATTCCCTTTTCACAACTGACCTGGGGCGGCGTGCGACGTTGCCCGCCTCCCCCCGAGAGACATCGGAGCTGGCTTCGGACAATAGGCGCATTAACCTCCAACCGACCAGTTTCTGGAGGCGATCCTGTTCTGTGGTTGATCTATTTCGAGAGCCTTTCGCAGCCTTTTCTGCGGTTGTCGACTAAAAGGGCAGCCATCAGCCCTGTCAACGCTTCCAAATGGAGTAGACTTCGCCGATGATGGGGG